>MU689988.1:90082-106940 GCA_026770625.1 Nicotiana glauca
TTGTGTGGTACCTAATTTTCGCACTAGAAGAACCTGGTTCTTCTAGATGTACTTACTATGTCTGTTTGCGGAATTAAGAGTGCATAAAATAAAGAACATAGAGATTTTTACGTGAAAGATACCTAGCTCAAAAGGTGAAAAATCCACGACCTACTACTCAGTAGGATTTTTCCAAACTTCCACTAAAATTACTGATCCAAAAACAATATTTACAAAACTCTTGTAAATCGAAGGATTAAACTCTAATCCCAGTGTAGCACACAGCCTCAACTGTTGCGACACCTTCAAGTTAACTCTAACTTGAATACTCAAAGTACCTAATACAATTGCTTCTAAATAAAGCTGAGAGGTACAATATGAAAACACCTACTACAATTGAACTAGAAATAAAGAAAGACACAATGGAATTGGTTCTTTACTCTGGTTCAAGTAGCTTCAGATTTGCACACATGAATCACACAAATTGCTTGCAAAATCGCCAAGCTCTTTTGCTCTCAATTTAGTTTAATTTCTGCATATGTGCAATCACCTATAAAAGAGAACAATTGATATTATTTATAGACTTAGTAATTAGAGTTTGATTAAAACTCGAATTGCTGATCCTTCATCAAATTCGAGTCCTAGAACAATTCAAACTCCAATCCTTATACTTGATCCGAATGTAGTTCTCTTCACATAAGGAGACTTCAACCCCTTATCCTATGCAACCTTTTTGACCAACTCAGAAGATATTGTTGCTGACCCTTGAGACTTATCTTCTTCACACGTATGTCACTTGTATATGTATATCAACACTGTGTCTCACATGATGGACCTGGTTCATGATGGACCTGGTTCATGACTGAGTTCATTTTGTCAATCTGCAAAACTTCATCTGAACTTGGGCCAACAACCTTGAGTCTGAATTAGGCTGTTTGGTTGTAGCTTAATTTTTTGATGTAATATTTCCTTTTTCTGATTCATTTTGGTCTGTAATATCTTCTAATAACTTATGGGGTTCTAGTAAAAAAGGGAGGGTCACTTATATATGCATATGGGTAGACAACATGCTCATAGGAATTACTATTCTGCACTTATACATTTTATTAGAAATCTTGCCTATAAGTTATTGCATCAATACATATAGAGACCATGCCTATAAGTTCTGTATTTATACATATCATATAGGAATCCTGCCTATAAATTCTACATTCATACATGTCGTGTAGAAATCCTTCCTATAAGTTGCTTCGTTACTGCATTAGAAATCCTTCCCATAAGTTGTTACATTACTACATTAGAAATCTTGCCTATAAGTTATTGCATCAATACATATAGAGACCATGCCTATAAGTTTCTGCATATAGAAATTATGGTTATAGGTTTTCTCCAGTTCTGCATATACATCTGTCATTAGGCAAACAATCTCTAGGATAAAATAACAAGTTGCATCCTAGATACCATGCCTATAGGATTCTTACATCTCGATAATCATTTTAAAATCAATAACGCTTAGAAATCATGCCTATAGGAGCAACCGTTTGAATCTGATTTGTCTATTTCTTCTATAAGTCTAAAATCAGTAGCAATGTTGTTTAACATCCGCAGAATTTAGTTGGTTCTAAAATCAGTAACCCTTCTTTAAAAATCAGTATACTTCCATCTAGACAAGCTAGTAGGTAATTGATTAACTGTGTCAGTCCTTGGTAAACTACAACCAGACAAGGCCTAATTCGGACTTTCATATGAGAAATATCTAATGAAGCAGCTTGTCCTAACGCTAAATTTAATTCAGATTAAAAGCAGTATCTAAATTCATGCTAGACAATTTGCTTCTTTTTGAGGAGGTCTGTTTGAGCCTTTTAAACTGCTATGTGTTTCCCCTATCCATTTTATGTGTTTTGTTTGTCGCATTAGAATTTTATCCTTTAAAACTCTGAAAAAGCCCCAATCTCCTTCCCTTTTAGGACTAGTAGTCCCAAATTCCTTCTGGACTGATAGGATTGGGACGGGTAATAGCATGCAATAAGTAACGATACTATTTCGCGGTTTAATACCTTAACGGGGTGGGAAGGGTAGATATGGACATGATGACCGGTGCGCTAATACCACGTGCAACCCCTCTTATGAGGAGTGATTGCTAGGTATTGCATTGATGTGATCCATATTATTTATAAACCTAGGAACCCCTTTCCCTTTACTTGTTTATGTTTTAAACCATTTCCCCAAAATTTCTGCTTTCTTTATTTTCTTCAAACTTTCAATTCACTTGCAACATTATGTGTCACTCCCCTTCTATTTGAGACCTCTATCTGCTTACCTGTTATTTAAAGTCACAATTGTAATATGGCCTGGAACCACACTAGTGGATCTTGGGGGGTGCCTAACACCTTCCCCTCAAGATAATTTCTAGACCTTACCCGAACTCTGGTTTTCTAACTCAAACCCTTCTCTAGTGTCCTAATGCAATTTAATCATTTGGTGGCGACTCTTCAATTTAAACCCAAATTCCCAAAAGGGAACGAGTTGTCCTTCCAAATGTCATAAACCCGATTTTGCTTTTTGAAAAAGGGGGCATCGACAGCACGACGACTCTGCTGGGGACTTCTTTAGGCTTTTACCATTTCATGTTACTTGTGACTTTACTGCTTCTTTATTGCCTTTATTTAATGTCTTTATCTCTTCTCTACTATGAAACTGACTTGGATCTTTGTTTCTTTTCTTTAATTCTTTCTTTTACCGCTTTCCTTAAATACTGTTGTAATTATGAGCAATTATTGTAATCATTAGTTTATGAACGTGAAAATACATGAAAACTTGTTTCATTCTTGTAATTGCATATTGAACATCATATTCCACTTGTTCCAAACAAATACCATAGCAACGCTTATGATGAGTGGTTGCGCCCTTTCGATATTATCGCCCCCTAAATTTGGCAAAGGCGTATTTGCGGTAAAACCAGTCAATTAACGGTGTAGTCGACGGTTCCGTGCCTTTCCCTCTTGAGTTGTCCGCTCAAGGGTACCAGTCTAACACCCTATAGAAACCTTACTCTGTTTAACTGTGCATGCATCATAGTCAAACCTAGCTGAGTCAGTTATGTTGTCCGCATAATGACTCTTTAAGCTAGCCTTGTCCAAAGTCCACTGGGTTTCCATGGAACCTAAACCGACACTGCCACATCTGTGCATTTATTTGGAGAACTAAATACTTCTTATGCCAATTATTTATATTTAAATAGCCGAGTCTGGCGGGGGTAAGGGCCTAACACTTTGTTTGCAGAAAATAAGGCACGAAGTCCCTAGATTCGGCATGGTAACCAACATCCACCCAAGGTTGCTAAGCTGGTGGGAAGACCTTCACTCCAGTGATCAGACTCTCGTCCGCAAATATTTGGGAAATTTGCCTTCTCTTCTAGAAATCCAACCCAACAACAAAATCATATAGGCTGCAACCCTATTCTGGGATGGTGATAGATCTGTGTTCCGCTTTGGGAACCTTGAAATGACACCTTTGCTAGAGGAAATAGGAGGGCTAACTGGTATCCCATGGGAGACTCCGTGTTTGCTTATACTGGAAAATCGCAAGGGTAGGGGTTTTCTCAAAATGATGGGACTGAAGAAGTACCCAGACTTGACCTGCTTGAAGGATTCCTACATTCCTTTCGACTATATGTATGAGAGGTATGGCCATAGCAAGTCCTACCGCACTTACCCGGATGAATTCGCCCTGACATCATTGGGGCATATCCACAGAAGGGTTTTCGTCTTTAGGTTCTGGTTTTTAGGGATGATAGTATTTCCTATGAAGAAGGCTAGGATCCATACCAGACTAGCCATGGTCACCAAAACCTTAATGGAAGGAATTGGCGGGCAGCCTTTTAGCATATTACCTATGATCATTGCGGAGATATACCGAGCCCGGGAGAACTGTCAACAAGGGGCCAAACACTTTGAGGGTTATAACTTACTGCTCCAACTCTGGCTCATGGAGCATCTCCAGAAGGGTGAATATCGATAAGAGATTCTGCACAGGGATTGGGATGATCATATTGCCTTCCATCAGCCAAGGTGAATGAACTATATGCCTAATATGTTTGCTCAACCAGAAGATGCTAAAGGATGGGTAGAGTTGTTCGAAAATCTGAAAGAGGACCAAGTACAATGGATGTTCGAATGGTTCCCTACTGAAGAGTTCGTTGTCCAATCTCACGATGCACCGTTTCTTATACTCATTGGTCTGAGTAGAACTTATCCTTATGTCCCTCTCCGAGTCATGAGAGAAGCAAGAAGAAAGCAGTTTATACCAAGGGTCGACAAAATGAGTCACTTCACGGCTGACTTTCAGGATGACGATAGCCCTTACAAGTGCCAAGCCCAACAAATGTGGCATTGCAAAATCATCATGGGAAGAAATACTATTGAACCAGACAGGTACCATGCTGGTTATACTCCATACTATCCAAGCTGGTTGGAAGACAATCATAATGGGTTAGGACAACCTGGGTTTGTTGGGGGTCACATGATCATCGACGAAAAGGCTGAAGTACAGGTTAAGTACAACCAATTGCACAAGAGGATTCGGGAATGCGAAAGTGAGCACCGGAAAATTCAAGAAGCCTATCAAAAGCTGATTGAAGAGTGGAAAGACATGGCTGTCAGTGCCAACAAGAGACTGGGGTATTTGGATCGGGGTTTAGTGGAGCTAGAAAGGAAGTTCATCCAGAGGAACAAAAACTGCCAGAATGCTGAGGGAAACGAAGGAGGAAACTTGGCTAGAGCCTACTTGCTGCTGGGACTACGTGAGCTGGTGAAGCTGTTCGATGGAGTTAAAGATGCCAAGTCTGGGGAAGGTCCTTCAGGGACCAAGTAGATAGGATTATTTTCCTTTTGCTTTAAATGTAATAAGGCCAATGGCCATTAGTGACATTTTATCTTCTGCTATTTTAGTGTCGTTTTGGGATTTGCCTTATTTTTTATCAATAAAATGAGGCATTTAGCATTATAATTTCTCCAAATCAACTTGTCGCTAGGCCTACATCGAGCATAACGAGGCTCCCAAATTAGGACACGAATTATATTCTCGCACTATGTGTTTAATTATCACAACTTTTTCTTACATCCCTCACTAACTTGTTACCTTTTGTTTTACTTTTGTTTTATTCCCTTCCCCAAAGGTTAGTTCGTGCACTCTAGCATCGTCATCATACTCCACAAGATCCAATGGCCCTCCACCTTCTCCTCCTCCTAGTCCCGTCAAAAATCGGAACAAGGGAAAAATGGAAGATTTGAGCAACATCAGAAAGGAAAATCCAGTTGAATGGGCAGAGGTTACTCAGGGTATTCAGGTTTCTACGGAAGGTGCCTCCCAGCTCGAGCAGAAGTTGTTGAAATTTCAGGAAGAACTGGACCAAGTTCGAAACTTGGCAAGCTTGTCGTTTTCCCTCACTACTACAGATGTCAACTTTCCCAACACTCAAAACCACGCACCTCCACAAAACATCCCAAAACCATAAAACCAACTCGCTCCCCATCATCACTGCAACACATGCCACACTTCAAACAACACCCCACTACTCATCCCTGAACCACTGAACTCTACAAATGATCATCTCCACACTGACCACAACACCCCCATCTATGTGGAAACCATACCACACCCTATTCAACCCGCCCCGAGCACACCTGAGTCTGATGAGAAAGACTCTCTTATCAAGAATCTGGCTGCAGAACTCAAGAAGCTGACTAGCCGACTTCAGGGTATTGAAGGAAGCAAGGGGATCGAGAGACTGAATTATGAAGACCTTTTCATTCAACCAGATGTCGAACCGCCCGAGGGGTACAAACCTCCCAAGTTCAAGATGTTTGATGGTACCAAGGGATCCCAGAGTTCCTTTGAGGACATATTGCGACAAGCTGGTCGGAGTAGGAAATGATGAAAATATTTGCATGAAGGTTTTCATGAGAGGTCTGAAAGGAGATACTCTGTGTTGGTACATTAGTCAAGACTTGAAGAAGTGGACAAATTGGGTAAGTATGGCGTCCGATTTCATGGACAGGTTCAGATTCAACACAGAGAATGCACCAGATGTATTCTACATCCAGAACATAAAGAAGAAACCTACGGAGACATTCCGCGAGTATGCTACTCGTTGGAGATCAGAAGCTACTAAGGTCAGGTTGGCTTTAGAAGAAGAACAAATGAACATGTTTTTTATCCAGACTCAAGACCCACAATACTACGAAAGGTTGATGTTGATTGAAGGCCAGAAATTTTCCGACATCATCAAGCTAGGGGAAATGATCGAAGAAGGTATTAAAAGTGGTATGGTCACAAACCTTAAGGATTTGCAGGCTACCAACAAGGCTCTACAGTCTGGTGGCCGTCCAAGAAAAGGGATGTAAGCGTCGTGATGGTTTCACAGAGAATAAAATTCCCAATAAAATAACAAAACCTACCCAATATTCTCTCTCATATATCAGCCTACCCCAAATTACCAAACACCTTTGCCTTTTTACCAAGCTCCACCGTCTACTTACCAATCGCCTCCACCACCCGCATATCAGCCTACTTCACCCAAATACTCCCAACCCGCACACGTCTACCAAGCCTACAACACCCAACAAGCCCACTATCAATCACCTCCCCCTCGCCAAAATTTCACTAGACCCCGACCAAACTTCGACCGCGGACCTCTCAAACAGTACACCGCCATTGTCGAACCTATCGACTAGTTGTATGAAAGGCTCAAAGCTATTGGTTATGTCAACCCTATCCCTGCTATAAACCCCAAAAACCACTCCTAATGGGTAAACCAAAATAAAAACTGTGCATACCATTTCGGCATGAAGGGGCATACCATTGATGAGTGCCGCTCTCTGAAGGATAAGATCCAAGCTTTGATTGACAACAAGATCATCATGTCAAAGGACCCTGCTTCGAATGTCTGTAACAACCCTCTACCAGACCACAAGGGTGGAGGTGTTCACATGATTGAGATAGAAGATGATTGGGACCCCGAGGGATCGATCGGGTTGATAGCAAAAGGTGACGAGCCAAAGAAACAGACAGTCACCCTTAACCCGATTATGGTCCAGATGCAGCCTTCTGAGGACACCGAGGCGAACATGTCCGTACTACTTGATCTTGAAACACCATCCTCCGCAAAGACGCCAACACCAATCGAGGTCGAGTTTGGGTCCACAAAGGCATCAGTACCATTTGAGGTTGCTGTATTACCTCCCAAATCAAGGGTGCCCATTCCACTAGCGATGACAGCCATAACACCATTCCACCCAAAAGCCATACCATGTGATTACACAGCTGAAGCAAGGAGGAAAGGGAAAACCAAATTCGGAGAAGCAAGTGTAGCACAAGGTATGACAAGAACCGATAGGGTTTATACCCCGGAGCATTTGGCTGAGTCGAGTAGGCAAGCCTCTGGTTGGCTGACCATCATTGAAACCGGGCCTCACAACCTCTAGAGGAAGATACAAGCAGTAAAGTATTCAGTCATTGATCAGTTGAACAAAACGCCAGCATAAATCTCTATCTTGGCTATTTTACAAAGCTCTGACACATATAAGAATGCCTTATTGAAGGTGCTGAGCGAGGCATATGTACCCAGCAACATCACTGGAGGAGAAATGGAAAACATAGTAGGGCAGGTATTGGAGAGTCACAAAATCACTTTCCATGAAGATGAGCTACCACCGGAAGGGCTGAGCCACAACAAGGCATTGCATATCACTGTGCAATGCGAGGATTATTTCATTACCAGGGTCCTGATCAATGGAGGGTCCAGCCTCAATATTTTCCTGTTGGTGACTCTCATAACATTGGGGAAAGGCCTGCACAGAATCAAAGACGGGGCCATCAACGTCAAAGCCTTTGATGTCTCCCAAAGATCCACTATTGGGGAGATTATCCTATGTTTACAAGTAGGATCTACTTGGTTCGATGTTGACTTTCAAGTGATAGATGTGCCGGCGTTTTACAACTTGCTGTTGGGACGACCTTGGATTCATGCCACTGGGCCTACAGTGTTGACCCTACATCAGGTAGTGAAATTTGAATGGAATCACCAAGAGGTGATCATTCATGGCAATGGTAGCAATCCCATATACAGTCACCAGACCATCCCAACAATCGGAGGAAGAAGAAAGATAGGCGGAGAAACCTAGCATCACATCGAGCGAGTCAACACCGTAGACAAGGATAAATGGTGGGATAATAAAATCGAAAGCATACTGAACTGGTGCAAGTATGAAATAGGCAAATGACTCAGCATGAATCTCCAAGGGATCGCTAAGCCTATCAAACTGAAGAAACACGATACCACTTTTGGTTTGGGATGTGAGTTTACCTGGGAGGAATTTAACCATTGGTCGTATGACGACATGACTGGTCTTAGTACATCCATTGTGGCTCACAAACTAGCGACTGATCCGACATGCCCACCGGTAAAACAAAAGCTCAGGAAGTTCAAGCCTGACATAAGTTTGAAAATTAAGAAGGAAGTTACCAAGCAAGTCAAAGCCAAGGTTCTTAGGGTAGTAAAGTATCCAACATGGTTAGCTAACATAGTGCCAGTACCGAAGAAGGACGAGAAAGTCAGGGTCTGTGTCGACTACCGGTATCTCAATCAGGCCAGTCCAAAAGACGACTTCCCCTTGCCAAACATACACATCCTGATCGACTACTACGCCAGGCATGAGCTGCAGTCGTTCGTTGATTGTCTTGCTAGGTATCACCAGATATGGATGGATGAGGAAGACGCTGAGAAAACGGCTTTCATTACGCCGTGGGGGAATATACTACTACAAAATGATGCTGTTTGGGTTAAAGAACGTTGGGGCCACCTACATGAGGGCCATGACTACCATTTTCCATGATATGATACACAAGGAGATCGAGGTATATATAGATGCCGTCATCATCAAGTCCAAGAAAGCCACTGACTACGTGGAAGATTTGAGGAAGTTCTTTAATAGACTAAGAAGGTACAACTTGAAATTGAATCCTGCCAAATGTGCATTCGGGGTTCCTACCGGAAAACTACTTGGTTTCATTGTGAGTCACCTAGGGATAGAGCTAGATCCCTCAAAGGTCAAATCCATTCAAGAGTTGCCACCGCCAAAAAACAAGAAGGACGTGATGAGTTTCCCGGGGAGGCTCAATTATATCAGCCGGTTCATAGCTCAATCTACTATCATCCGTGAGCCAATCTTTAAGATGCTAAATAAGGACGCCGCTACCAAATGGACCGATGACAGTCAGAAAGCCTTCGACAGAATTAAGGAGTACCTGTCAACGCCACCAGTTTTGGTCCCCCCCGAGCTGGGAAAACCTCTATTGCTCTACCTTGTAGTGTTGGATGGAGCGTTCGGTTGTGTTTCGGGGAAACATGATAAAATGGGGAGAAAGGAGCATGCCATCTACTATTTTAGCAAGAAGTTCACCCCGTACGAGGCCCGGTATTCTTTGTTGGCACACCTATTGTGCTTTGACATGGGTAGCCCAGAATCTGAGACACTACTTTTGTGCCTATACCACGTATCTCATATCAAGAATGGACCCATTGAAGTACATCTTTCAGAAGACCATGCCCAATCGCAAGCTAGCCAGTGGCAAATCCTGCTAAGTAAGTTTGACATTGTCTGCATATCTCAGAAAGCAATCAAAGGACAAGCATTAGCAGATCACCTTGCGAAAAACCCCATGGACGGAGAATAGGAGCCCTTAAAGACATATTTTCCGGATGAGGAGGTAGGAGAAGACATTACAGAATCCTATGACGGTTGGAGGATGTTTTTTGATAGAGCAAAAAATTTCAAAGGAGTTGGAATAGGAGCAGTCCTAATATGTGAAACTAGCCAGCATTATCCGGTATCCGCCAAGCTCAGATTCCCCTGCACCAACAACATGGCCGAGTACGAAGCCTGCAACTTAGGGCTCAAGATGGCCATTGACATGAACATCCAAGAGTTGCTAGTGATTGGAGATTTAGACTTACTTATACATCATGTCCGAGAAGAATGGGCAACCAAGAACTCCAAGATACTCCCATACCTGGATCATGTACATGAGTTGAGGAAGAGGTTCACAAAGACAGAATTTCGGCATGTTCCCAGAGTCCAGAATGAGTTTGCCGACGCATTGTCCACCCTATCATCTATGATTCAGCATCTAGATAAGAACTTCATAGACCCTATTCCAGTGAAGATTCATGATCATCCAGCCTACTATGCTCATGCTGAGGAAGAAGCAGATGGAAAGCCTTGGTTTCATGACATCAGGGAATTTTTATCCAAAGGAATCCAGAGCTTGCAAATGCTACTCAAAAACGCACACTTCGAAGATTATCTATCAATTTCTTTCACAGTAGAGGAATCCTGTATAAGAGGACTCCTGATTTGGAATTATTAAGGTGCGTCAATGCAAAGGAAGCATCTAAACTACTAGAAGAAATCCATGCTGGGACCTGCGGTCCATATATGAACGATTTTGTCCTAGCCAAGAAGATACTCCGGGCAGGTTATTTTTGGATGACTATGGAAACAGACTGCATCCAGTATGTCTGAAAGTGCCATCACTGTTAGATACATGCAGACATGATAAGGGTGTCCCCACACGAGCTTACTGCAACACGCTCGCCATGGTCGTTCGCCGCTTGGGGAATGGATGTTATCGGACCTATCGGGACCGTCGCATCAAATGGGCACATATTCATTATAGTGGCAATTAATTATTTCACCAAATGGGTTGAAGCAGCATCGTACAAAGCAGTGACTAAGAAAGTCGTGGCAGACTTTGTCCGCGACCGCATTGTTTGTCGGTTCGGGATTCCAGAATCAATTATCGCTGATAATGGTTCCAATCTCAACAGTGATTTGATGAAGGCCATGTATGAAACTTTCAGGATCAAATACAAGAATTCTACAGCTTACAGACCTTAGATGAATGGAGCCGTAGAAGCCGCCAATAAGAATATCAAAAAGATACTAAGGAAGATGATGGAAAAGCATAAGCAGTGGCATGAGAAGCTATCATTTGCTTTATTGGGAGTATCGAACCATAGTCCGCACATCAACTGGTGCAACCCCCTATATGTTGGTTTATGGTACGAAAGCGGCCATTCCCCCCGAAGTAGAAATTCCCTCCTTGAGGATCATACAAGAAGCAGAACTCGACGATGCAGAATGGGTAAAGAGTCACTACGAACAGTTATCCCTCATAGACGGTAGAAGAATGAATACAGTGTGCCATGGTCAGCTTTATCAGAACAGAATGACCAGAGCCTTCAACAAGAAAGTCAGACCAAGATGGTTCACACCAGGGCAGCTGGTGTTAAAGAAGATTTTTCCACATCAAGATGAAGCCAAAGGGAAGTTCTCTCCCAATTGACAGGGTCCATACATGGTTCATCGGGTTCTAACAGGAGGAGCCCTCATACTTGCACAATGGACGGAGAAGTTTGGCCGAAGCCTATCAATTCAGATGTAATGAAGCGATACTATGTGTAATCATTTATGATTATGATGTAATTTAAACTACGTCTGACCTGATTCCCGTTTAAGAGGGGATACGTAGGCAGCCTTATGGGTTCGGTCACAATTCAATAAAAAAATTCATTTTCCTCGCAATTGGAAATTAGGACAGAATTTTGAGGAGGACCCTCAAAATTCTGAAGTAACTTTAGCCAATCGTCGCAAGCAGCCGTCAGAAGTATTGACCGAGTAAACTGGGGTAGAATTTTGAGGAGGACCCTCAAAATTCCGAAGCAAGAGAGGTTGCAATGTCTTGAACCGCGTCACAGTCACCGGTTCATCTAAAGAAAACTATTTTCAATTATGTATTTATGTTACATTTTTACTAAATCACGCATGTTTATTATCAAAATTACTTTGTTTAGCAGCGCTACCCCGATGATACACAACATCACCGAAAACAGAGCCAAGCAGGATGGTCAAAGTTCACGGGGATACAAACTAACCTTTCCCCTCTACAAAACTCACGGTTTTTCTTTGGATGCAGGCACCCAAGTCACAAATCATCGAGTACATTTATACACTCATACTTTTCAGGAATGCAACTTTCAGAACCATCACACCTACTCAGAATTGCTATCCGTACATGATATCCCCTGCAGCCACAATATCGCAATCAGCTATCAAGCTATCAGCTAAGAGATTTTATTATTATTCGCCTTTTATTTCTTTGCATTGCATAAGGCTATCTTTTTGCCTTCCGAGGTTAAGCTCTACCTCCATCTGCATTTTCTGCATTGCATAAGGCTACCTTTCAGCCTTCCGAGGTTAAGTTCTACATCCATCTGCATTTTTTGCATTGCATAAGGCTACCTTTCTGCCTTCCGAGGTTAAGCTCTACCTCCATCTGCATTGCATAAGGCTAACTTTCTACCTTCTAAGACTAAGCTCTATCTCCATCTGCATTTTCCGCATTGCATAAGGCTACCTTTCTGCCTTCCGAGACTAAGCTTTATCTCTATCTACATTTCTTGCATGGCCGAAAGATCACCACCTTATTTACATCTTGCATGGCTAAAATATCGCCACCTTACTTACATCTTGCATGACTAAAATATCGCCACTTTACTTACATCTTCATGGCTGAAATATCGCCACCTTATTTACATCTTGCATCAGCTGAATCGCCACCTTTATTTACATCTTGCATGGCTGAAAGATCGCTACCTTTACTTACATCTGCATGGCTAAAATATCGCCACCTTTATTTACATCTTGCATGGCTGAAATATCGCCACCGTTATTTGCATCTTGCATCGGCTGGAAGATCGCCACCTTTATTTACACCTACATCGGCTGAAATATCGTCACCTTACTTACATCTGCATGGCTGAAATATCGCCACCTTACTTACATCTGCTGGCTGAAATATCGCTACCATTATTTATATCTCGCATCGGCTAAAATATTACCACCTTTATTTACATCTTGCATGGCTGAAATATCTCCACCATTATTTACATCTTGCATCGGCTAAAATATCACCACTTTTATTTACATCTTGCATGGTTGAAATATTGCCACCATTATTTACATCTTGCGCTGACTGAAAGATCGCCACCCTTTATTTACATTTCCACATCGGCTGAAAAATCACCACCTTTTTGCATTTCATGGGCTGAAAGATCGCCAAATTATCTGAATGAATCATTGTTCGGAGGCATCATTTTCATAGCCTGAGAACGCCATGCCATGGCCTAAGGACCTTATTTTATCTTTTGCATATCATTATTCAAAGGCATCATAGTTTGGAGGTATCATCCTCATAGCCCGAGAACATCATTTCATAGCCTGCAAATCCTTTATTATGCACTTCATGGCCCAGGATGTCATGGTCTGAGGACGTCATCCTAACCGTCTAAAGACAACATTCATGGTCCAAAACTTGCATCACGTTTAAGTTTATGCATAATATATGTTTGCATTGCTCATTTGCAGGTAAACCGGCTAGCAACAACCGTCTCAGCAGGAGAAATCCCGCTCCAGCTCCCACAGCCTACTAGACTTTGACCATCTTTCTCAACATGAATATCGCGTCCATTTTCCGAAAATCTCCATCGACATATTCCACCGATGGATCCCGAACTACATATGACCCGATTCTTGTAAAACCAGGGATATGTAGGTAGCTCAAGAACTAGAGCTCGGTCAAAATTCTTCAAATCATTTCGTTCGGGTAAATTGGCCATCATATCTTTAACCGACAACTCTTTCAGCCTTCCCGGGTAAAGAGGGACAACTGTTGATACCCAATTTTTCCCTATGTATTTTTCAGATACAAAATAATTTCAAAATAGTATATATATGCATATATAAGCATACCCAAGTATTTTTAGTATTTTTTCCAATTTTTAAAGATTTTAAGAATCAATTTATTATCCATTTTAGCAACACAAAAATTCAATAATTATTCCCAAGATTATCATTTTGGTGAATAATTTATTTTATTCTCATATTTATACTAAAATATAGTTAAGGTAATTTTTGAATGTTTTTACTAATTTATCTGGTATTTTTAAAGCTAAATTGCATACAATTGCAATTTTAGCCTATTCTAAGATTAATAGCATTTTTATAATTGTAAGATTGGTTTCAATATTTTTTAATTAATATTTCTATATTATAATTAGTTCAGTACTTTTAATTTTCTTTTAAAATTATTTTCACTATTTTTACAAAATAAAAAAGGAGAAACTGGCCATTTAACATTTAGCCTCCCTTTATTTTAATTACAGACTCTTTTGCATTTCAATCTTAACCTTAAATTGACCCAATTCTACCCCTATTTGGACCAGCCCAATTTCATTTCAACCCGGTCCCCCGACCCAATTTAAAATCCGCCTATTTCCTATCTTTGATCCAGGCCCTTGATCATTTTGATCAACATCCATAAACCCCCTTAAATTTTTAACCCTGAACGACCTACCCTAATTCCTCATTCACTCTAATAGCCGCCTTTGAAACCCTTCGTCTCTCAAACTCTCTCAAAACTCTTCGAAACCCTAGCCTCCTCCTACCTTATTTCACCGAATTTTCACCGAAATCCATGGCTTCTCAGGCCATGGACGGTCTATACTCACCCCCACCATTAAACCATGGTTGTTCGAAGCTTCGAGACCTGACCTTAACAGTTCTCTTTCAGATCTTCTCAGATCTTTGGTTCTATGGCCCTTCCGGCCTTTGCTCCGGCATATTCAAGATTCAGGAGCCTGATTCCTGACCTCTCCAACTCGGGATCTAATTCTTCTTCCAAGACTTTCTCATTTCTAGGATTTCTCCAAAACCCTAAGCTATTCGAGGTTCTTTCTCTGTTGTTTGCTTAGATCTATGCTGTATCTATGCTTTACTTGACATTTGAAGTGTTTTTCCCAAATTTCCTTTTTCAAAATCGTTTGTCTTCGATTTAGGGTTTCTGAAAGGATTTGTTTTTTCAAAAAACATCTTTCTGATTCTTCTTCTTCTTCTTTTCTTTACGTACGTTTGTCTATATCATGCTCCTGTGATTTCTTCTTACTACGCATGTACTGACTTTCTACTTTTCTTTTTCTACTATACATGTTACTCCTGTGATCACATGTCAATCCTTGCTATGTTTTCATTGCTCTTTTACTATATGTGTTTACCGTTGAGTTCTTTGATTTTGTGTTACTGAACTCTGTTCGTGTTCTTGCTAAACATGTTTCATCTACTTTTGTTTAAGTTTTTATCACCTCTTTCTTCTGAATTTGTTTAAGTTCCGAGTTTTCTCAAATATGTTCTTCATGATCTTGAATCAGCTTTCTTTCTTGGTGTCATGTCTGTTTGTTTCTCATCAGTCTCTGAAAGAGACCTCTGAGTCTGTTTTAACGGCTCGCCTTCTCATCTCTATGTCTGATTCGATTTGAAACCCTAGTATTTAGGGTTTCCTTTGGCGATTTTGATTTTGTATTCAAGTTAGGGTTCCACTTTGGGAACCTGGACTCTAAGACTCATTATGAGTCTACAAACTGGACTTGTACCCCCTCTTGCTTATTATTTTGAACCTTTCAATGTTAGACTATTTTTCTAAGTAACATGATGACTCTTTTGTTTGATTTGTCTATTTTATATATAAGAAGTTCTTCTTTCAAAAGGGTTTTTGCCAACTACTAATTGATTCTGAATTCCTTTAATGGGGTTTACTTGATTGTTACTGATTTCCTTTAAATTAAACCTTTCTTTACCCCTTTCATGACTTGGTTCATTCGAGTGAAAGCCTGTAACTTTGATTTCATTGGCTGTTTGATTGATTCCCTTTCCTAATTTTTCACAAGCCGTGTAATATTGGACTTTTGCCTTAAATAACTTCTATGCATTTACCCTTTATTTTACTGCTTGAAAAATATTTCTGATTAACTCTTTCCTTAATTGTCTTTTACCCGTAGGAAATTAGAATCCCTTAATTAAAGGGAGATTGATTTCAATGTTATTTCCCTACCTTTTCTTACTTGTTTTTTGCACTATAAAAGGGGCACGACCCTTCTGCACTTACACCTTGAACCTTCAGTTCAACACTTTCAACTTACATTACGTACAATAAAATACTTCTTCGAGTTCAATCCTCGAGCACACATTACTCACTTGCAATTTCAATACTCTACTCCCTTCTAAGATCTTTTGAAACTGTTTTCTTGCAACTTGGCTTCTCAAGTCTACTGTTTTACTTGTCTGTTTTCCCTGAAACTGGTATGTTCTAATTTAACTTTTCTACCTCACCCCTATGTGTTTATTTATCGTTTCTACATTCTTGTTTACTTTGCTGTTCATGTTTTGTAATTGAATATGCCACTCTCCTTTTCATCTACTGTTTGATATGAATTCCCATACCCCTATTCCCTTATATATGTTTGAGTTAAGGCTCATGGCCTTGCAGTATCCAAATTGCTGCCCAGGTCTGAACCTGATCCTCAATGGATCCTAACTCCCAACTTTGGCTAACAATCTGGTCAGGGGTGTGCTAGCACTCTTAATTGCTGGGCATGACCACCACCCTCCCATGGCTTTCCCTAATTCCCCTCTGTGCACTCACACTTACTCTTAGACTTTAAGTTCTTCCCCCTCCTATGTGCCTTGCTTTAGGACCTTGAGTTCCCTCTGAAGTTGGACATTCGAGGGCTGTCCTTTCCACACTGCATTATAATCTAATTATGCAATGTATTTGGGGTGTAAGCACTGCCCGGAGTCCCCTTGAGGCTCTTGGGAACTTTGACACATCCCAAATAATAGAAAGGCTTTGGAAATCTGATCCTGAAAGTTGGTTTATCTCATATTGTTAGACCTTGAGTCTGAATTAGGCTGTTTGGTTGTAGCTT
>MU689988.1:108061-121756 GCA_026770625.1 Nicotiana glauca
CCCAATTCCTCTTACTAGATTTTAGGTTATTACTAGACATGCATGCACCATTTCAACCATTTTTTTCAAGGACCAATGCATGAGATTCCCCTCCCTCCCCTTAGTTTAAAAACAGAATTTCAATGGGAAAAGTTAGGGATTTTACCTGTAGGGAATGGGGGTATGAAGATAAGCTTGAATTTCCCTGGCCCGGATAGTTTTGAAGAACAAGAATTTGGAGAAGATGATTTTCTCTCTCAAGACCCTTTCTTCCTCTCTCTTAATTTGATCAGTAATATTGTTAAAATGAGGGGGTTGTGGTGTTTTATTAAAAAAGGGTCGGTCTTAAAATTTGGAAAAAAATAGGAGCCCGGCAAGATCTGCGGTCGCATTCTTCGATCGCAGAATCAAAATACGGTCCGCAGATTGGACCGCAGAAATGACTCCAAAAGCCCTGAGGGTCTGCCTGGGTCTGCGACAGGAATGCGATCTGCATTCTTGTTATGTGGTCGCATTTTGCACCGCAGAATTGACCTCTACAAATCCTTGAGGAATTTATGCGATGATTATATGGTCCGCATATTGATTATGCGATCTCATAGTGGACCGCATTTTCACTTCAATTTTGACAATTCTTCTGCTTCACTCTGCGACAGGAATGCGGTCCGCATAGCTGATCTGCGACCGCATTCTGGACCGCATAAATGAAAATTTTTTGGAAACTTGATTCTTTTGACTTTTAAAGCTTAGATCACTACCAAGGGTCCGAACCGCGGCGAGCTTACACATTCCTAACACATATGCGGAGTCGACACCACGAGTTACTAGGTTTTGAGACTAAATTTTTACGGGGCCTTACAATTCTGAACTTATACATTTCATTAAAAATCTTGCCTATAAGTAATTGCATCAATACATATAGAGACCATGCCTATAAGTTCTACATTTATACATATCATATAGGAATCCTGCCTATAAATTCTGCATTCATACATCTCGTGTAGAAATTCTGCCTATAAGTTGCTTCATTACTACATTAGAAATCCCGCCCATAAGTTGTTACATTACTACTGTCACACCTCTTTTTTACACACCTACCCTGAAAGGATATTTGTATAAGAGAGTTTTTCCATTTAAAGTGACATTATTCGAAATGGAATTATTTATTCATTTTTTAGAGTCGCCACTTGGGAAAGGATTGGCTTTTGGTGTCCCAAGTCACTAGTTTAATTTAAATCCCAGATTGAGGAAAATTATTGACTTCCCAATTGGAGTCTGCGAACCAAAAATTCTGTGTAAGGAATTCTGTTGACCCGAGGGAAGGTGTTAGGCATCCACAGATCCCGTGGTTCTAGCACGACCGCTTAAATTATCATAAATGGCTAAAATCTGATTTTCATACATGCTCCAACCTATAGTGCAATTTTAAGATTATTTACCGCTTTAGTTAAGTTTTTATGAAAGTGAATGTCATTTAAAAATGTATTTTTAGATCACGTCACATGAAATGCACCCGGATCCTCGACACATTCTTATTCAACATTTTTGGATTTGGATTTGGGTTGCATGAAATGCACACCCGTATTTAGGAAGGTAAAATTGTTAAAGACGTGCCTAAAGTGACTAACGTCTTTTTAACTTTGTGAGAGGCCGTGAGATTCACTAAACGGCATGCCCCAAATTCTAAGTATTTTTAATTAAGTAATCAATGAGGGCCCCGCAATTTGTATATTTTGTTTGGCGAGGCTCGTCTCACTTTTATCATTTAAAGGTCAACCTAAAGTGACTACGATTTTTCTATTTATTATTTATCTCTGAAAGGGCTAATTAATTTACATTTACAAATTCAATCCTCGAATTCAAGTCCGAATTCAAACGAAAGGGAAGACCCTTTTAATTTGAATTCGCCACTTAATTCAAAACCCAAACTTATATTTGCGAATTAATCCCCACATTCCTATGTAATCTTTAAAGGGTTTGACTTATAACAGTTTTAAGCTTTGGGCTAAATTGAGCCCAATTCCAAATGAAGCAATAAAATCGTATAGACCCACAGCTGGTCAGACTCAGGGGACAATTGGGCTATCATGAATTGTTTCTGCCTAGCCCACATTCCAACGTCTACTGATTCGCTCAATTTGAGAACACTGGCCTGTAACAGGCCCAAAGTTGAAGCTACAGTATGCACTTAAAATAGCAGTAGTTTAACATATCATTTTTACACTATAGAGAATTGTTTCATTACCTAGATCATCAACTATTATGAAACATTAGGTGAGTAATACGGACTGGCCAAATTACACTGCCTGATATGAGTATACAATATATTTATACTAACGAGCATGCTGGACGGTCAAATTTATTTTTACACTTATGTTTTCCAGATTCCATTTTAACAGGTCATTATTCACACATGAAAATTTGCAATGCTGTTGTGTGGATTTAAAACCAAATTAATCATCCAGTGATGAGACATACTAAGCTAATGAATAGTTTACAATCTAAAACCAATTAAAGTTTTATGATAGTCCAAAAAAATGTTCAATAGTCCGTCCAAGTCAATTACAAGACAAATCTAAACAATCCTAATTAGCATACATAGTCCCTACTGGATACTAATACACTTGTGTTCAAATGAAAGCAACTATATATCAAATTAATTCTTGAACATGGAAGCAGAATCATGGGAACGTAGTGCTTCATCATTTGATCTCAAAATGCTCATGTACATTAGAAAATGGATCAACAGTGTACCTGGAGATTAAAGTACAATAGAAAAGGAGCGACAGTCAGCAGCAATGGATGTAACTTGGGAGCATTAGCAACATGAATTCAATAACAGCCCCAGCAATGACCAAAACAGTAAAATAGACCCAAAAATGATTCAAAGCAGTCAAACTCAGCTTGAAATTAACCCAGGAAGCTCCAACAACTTTCAGCAATCAAAATTTAAGCTAAACGATGTAAACTAACCACTACAATTTGAAATTAACCTAAGTATTTCAATAGAACAATGTTTTTGGAGTTTTTTTTGGAGTTTTACTAGTTTTTTCTGGAAATTTTAGATCTAAAATGAAGGTTTCTGTTACTAGAACTCAGATTTGAACTTCTGAATTATAAGTTGGAAGGACTTTTGAAATTTTCAGAGATTCTAAACTTGTAAATGAAGGCATTGGGGTTGCCTTTTATACGCAAGAAATGAGGAAGAATGTTCTGCAGTGGTTTACTCATTTTTTCCCTTTTTTTATTTAAGAAATTAGTGATTAGTCCCTGAATTTTTGACTTATTACCCAAGTTACTGCATTAAAATGCAGAAAACTTACACTAAGGTCCCCTTCTAGAAGGCCCTAGAGTATTCTTTTAGCAATGAAGTTCTTCTAAAATTACCAATCCTTGATAAACTGGGCCATTTTCAATGCCCCAAAATACCCTTACTCCCCCCTAAAATTACTAAACCAAACAAACCCTTTACTTGAGTTAGAAATTAACTATAGTTAACCCTAGTTAATCTAAATCGGCTATAACCAATCAACAAAACTAAAACTTACCTCTAATTAATACTAACTAACCTAAATGCTTTAGTTAATACTAACATTAGACTAAAGTAACCAACAATTAATCAGAAAAAACGAACTAATAACTAGTAAACAAACACTGAAACCATAAACTAAAATCATGAACTAGTAAACATGAATTAAACAGAAGATTGAAACTAAAAATAGAACAGAATTATGAACTAAATCGCAACTAATTTCTAATAAAATGAGAATTAAACTAAGACAGCAAGAGCAAATTAAAACTAAAAGAGACAGAATTAATTTTGAAAAGAAACTTACTACTTTTAGTCATCGATTGGGATTGACCCTGAATTTGGTTTTCGATTAATGTTATATCTTTATTTTATCAAAAATAGACATATAACATGAATCAAAAACCAACAGAGTGCTTGAAACTTCCAAAATGAGTGAAATCGGAAAACCTTAGATCTAAAATTTGAAAGGTTTCGTTGGGATTTGAAATGTTTTGGCTTGGGATTAGAGATGAGGAGGGTCAAAGGAGTGTAGGGTGTGAAGTTGGGGTTATTTGGCTGAGTTTGTATTTTGGCCGGATTTTCGATCTGAAATTTGAGAAAATCTGTGAGGATTTGAGGGAAATGGATTTGAGGGTTGGAAAGAGGAGGAAGAGAGGAGTAAGGGGTGTATTTTTGGGGTTATTTGGAGCATCGCCGCCGGCGGAGGCGATTTCCGGCCAGTGACGGACGGCGGAGGAAGGCGGAAGCACGGTGGGATAACGGTGGTGTTACACCAGTGGTCAGAGGTCGGAGGTCGGGTGGGGGTACGAGGAAGGGATAGTTGGTCTAGGGTTTACTAAGGTTGTTTGGGCACTTTTATTTAAATTGGAAGATTAATCGTGGCCGTTGGATGTTGGGGAAATGGAGGGCGAAGATCGAACGATGCCAAACGGCGTCGTTTCATCTAATGAGGGGGCAGGCCGGATTTTTGGTGAATTGGGCTTGGATTTGGTCCGATTTTAGAGGTTTTGGCTTAGGCTAAATTAGTTTTGGCCCAATCCGGGTTATTTAAACAGCCCTTTCCTTTTCTCTCCCTTTTTTTTTCAAATTTTTTGATTTAATTATGTAAAAATCAAGAACTAAAACAACTAAATCAAATCTAAAATTATACTAATTAATATTCCAAACTTAACTAACTCCCAATTATAAGAAAATGCTTAAGACAAATTTTAATAATTAAAAGTAAAAATGCAAGGAATTATTTTTGGTATTTTCTTTATTTTTGTAACATTACAAAGCACATTATTTTGTATTTTTTTATGAATTATGGCAACTAAAATTGTACGCAAAAAATACAAATAAGACACAAAATCATCAATTAATTCCTAAAAATTCAAATAATAAAAGAAAAATTTTAACTCTAAAGAATTTATAGGAGTAAATTAAGCGTGACAAAAATCACGGGCTCACAGCTGCCCCTGTTTGCTCGAAGACACGAAGGGTTTTCGGGTAAGGATAAATGAGCACTATGAAGTACTTTTGCCCCCTCAGCACTCCATGAGAAGCATTTTGAAAACCGTCTGACCGAACCCTGCTTCGGAGGTTGCCTACATATCCTTGGCTATAAAGGAATCAGGTCAGCGTAGTTCTGGAAGGTTTGGTAGCTGGGACTACCAGGAACTGTGATTTCATTGATGTTGCTACTGCTACTGCTACTGCTTGCTGACCTCCTTATTACACCAAAAGAAAAATCAAAACTAAGCTAGCTATGCCTATCAACTACGAGTTACAAGATTCCTATCTATAATTCTCTTGAAACTTGATCTTGAGTTTTAGCTGATTTGCTGTGGATTTCGATCTGAATCTTGATGCTCGCAAGTCGTAGGTGTTTACTTCTACATGCAGCATTGGGTCAAAATAGGATCAGCGGAGCTTGTGACTTCAATAAGATTTTGAGTCATCCGCGCCTCTGCTTGCTTCATACTTGAGTTCATTTCTTTTTCTTTTTTTCTCTTGATTCTAGATTGATATTTATTCCATTGATCATCTCACACCTTGTGTCTTGAGGTTGACCTGCTTAAGATACCAAAACAAACAAACGAACGAAATTTTCTGCCCCAGTTTTCACTAGGAAAATTTCGTGAGTTAGTTGTAACATATATCTAAGCAATCAAATCAGGATTGTGTAGGGAGATCCTCGGAACTTTTTTTTGGGGATTTGGAAGAAAAAGCTCCTCGATTTTGCCAGGAAGATCCTCGGTTTTTTGGCCGGGATTTGGAAGAAAAAGCTCCTCGATTTTGCCAGGGAGATCCTCGGTTTTTTGGCCGGGATTTGGAAAGAAAAAGCTCATCGATTTTTTTGGCAGGGAGATCCTCGGTTTTTTGGCCAGGATTTGGAAAGAAAAAGCACCACTATTTTTTGGCTGGGAGATCCTCGATTTTTTTTGCCGGGATTTGGGAAGAAAAAGCTCCACAGTTTTTTGGCCGGGAGATCCTCGGTTTTTTGGCCGGGATTTGGAAAGAAAAAGCTCCACGGTTTTTTGGCTAGGAGATCCTCGGCTTTTTGGCCGGGATTTGGAAAGAAAAAGCTCCATGGTTTTTTGGCAGGGAGATCCTCGGTTTTTTGGCCGGAAGATCCTCGATTTTTTGACCGGGATTTGGAAAGAAAAAACCTCCACGATTTTTTGGCCGAGAGATCCTCGGTTTTTTGGCCGGGATTTGGAAAGAAAAAGCTCCATGGTTTTTTGGCCGGGAGATCCTCGGTTTTTTGGCCAGGATTTGGAAAGAAAAAAAGCTCCACGAATTTTTGGCCGGGAGATCCTCGGTTTTTTGGCCGGGATTTGGAAAGAAAAAACCTCCATATTTTTTTGGCCGGGAGATCCTCGGTTTTTTGGCCGGAATTTGGAAAGAAAAAAGCTCCACGATTTTTTGGCCGGGAGATCCTCATTTTTTTGGCCAGGATTTGGAAAGAAAAAGCTTCACGGTTTTTTGCCCGGGAGATCCTCGTTTTTGTGGCCGGGATTTGGAAAGAAAAAAAAGCTTCACAGTTTTTTGGCCGGGATTTGGAAAGAAAAAAGCTCCACGGGTTTTTTGGCCGGGAGATCCTCAATTTTTTGGCCGGGATTTGGAAAGAAGAAAGCTCCACGGTTTTTTGGCCGGGATTTGGAAAGAAAAAGCTCCTATGCTACTATGATTTGTTTTTCTTTTGGGGTTTTCATTTTCATTTATTTTCTTCTTCTTCTTTTCCTTCTTTTCTTCTTCTTTTTATATTTTCCTTTTTTATTTAGCAAAACGCATGAAAAAATTTGGGGGGAATACTTCCTTTTTGGTCGTTTTCCTGCTGCAAAGCTATTTGAACGCTTGCACATTTGATTTCTTTTTATGGGCTGCACCTGCTTCTTGCATGGTTGCTTTGAATGGAACCTATTTTCAACAAAGAACAATTTATTAGTTTTGAAACTGTGGTTGGTTTTGTGGCCTTGATCATCCCAATTGCTTGATCTCGGCCCCCTTTCTGTTGAGAACTTTGCTGCTTGTTAGCCTTGAGGGTGAATATCTTTTCAAACCGAATGGGTTCAACTCTCAGGGTTTCATTATGACTCGCCCGTGTGGGCTCTGGCCTTTTCACTTTATTCTGCCCTTGGGACCTTTGCCTTTGACTTCCCTTTTTTTTTCAAATGTCTTTACTTTGAAACCATCAACCCCTATGGTCAGTCGGGATTGGCCTGACGCACTCGCTGAGGATGGGCATTTTCTCCGGCTTTTGCCAGGCGGAGCCCGATATAATCACTCCTGATACCTTTTCTTTGTAGTAATTCCAGAATCAGTGTTAAACCGAAAGGGATTCAAAAGAATAATGCAAAAAGGCAAGCATATGAGTTTAAAGAGAGGCATCCCTTTCGGGGAAAGGAAGGACTTATCTGGGGTGCATGCAGGCTTCAAATGAACATGACATGCTTCTTAGACTGGATGCCCGACCCACACAAACTTTCCAGCTTCTTGTGCACCCATTGATCCGCATTTCAAAACCAGGGAACCTTGCCAGGACTCTTTTAGTGACGAGATGTCTTCTTTTCGGCCGACAGCGCCCTTTGCGAGTTTTCGCCAATCGACCTCTCTCATTTCTCTTCTTGCCGTCGCCCGATAGTGCTCTTTGCGAGTTTTCACTACGAGAGCTCTCTCGTTTTCATTTTCTCTACTTAGCATCACCTCATGGTGCCCAAAGGTCTTAACCGATAAGACTCTCTCATTTTATTTCTCTCACTTTAAATTATATCAAATTCCAACAATGATGTTTTTCACTTCCCTGATTTTGCCAATTAATCGGAAGGACTTGGACAAGGTCTTTGGGTAAAAAGGATTTTGGGCGGAACTACAACTTTGGAACCATTTCGGCGAATTCATAGCCGAACTATCATATCATCTGCCCCAGTTTCAATTTTTGGGGAAATTAGGATTTTTGTTTTGGTGTGACTGAACCTCAGGGAGAGGCTGCCTACGTATCCTTTCAGAATCAAGTCAAAAGTAGTTCAGGAAAATAATTTTTTGTTTTTGTTTTGTTTTTTTTCTTTCTTTTATTTTTCTTTTTCTTTTCTTTTCTTTTTTTTTAATTTATTTATTTTCCTTTTCTTTTCTTTTCGTACTTCCGAGTTCCAAAGAGGGTAGCCAAATAAACGGAACCGGCTCAAAGGGTTTACGAAGGATTGACAGTGTTTGGGGTAACGGGAAGGAAAGCCTTCGTCATCTCAATTGCACAAAAGCCATCACCCCAGGAGGTCTAGACATAGTACCTTTTTACTGTATCCGCATTGACTGCTGTTTCAGGATTATTTCCTTCAATGTCTCCTAGATACAATGCTCCTTTTGGCAAAATCTTTCGGATTATGTATGGACCTTTCCAATTGGGAGCAAACTTTCATTTTGCTTCCTGGTGATGAGGGAGAATGCGTCTGAGCACGAGCTATCCCACTTCGAAGTTCCTGGGACGTACTTTCTTGTTATAGGCGCGGGCCATTCTTTGTTGGTACAACTGCCCGTGGCATACTACGGCTATCCGTTTTTCATCAATTAGTGACAACTGCTCTAGCCGGGTTTTAACCCACTCGCTGTCCTCGATTTCTGCTTCAACGATTATATGAAGCGAAGGGATTTCTACTTCTGCCGGTATGACTGCTTCAGTTCCGTAGACCAACAAGTACGGAGTGGCTCCGATTGATGTACGCACTGTGGTGTGATACCCGAATAATGCAAAAGGCAGCTTTTCATGCCATTGCCTGGAGCTTTGAACCATCTTTCTCAAAATCTTCTTGATGTTCTTATTCACTGCTTCAACGGCAATATTGGCTTTTGGCCGATAAGGGGTAGAGTTTCTATGTGTTATCTTGAATTGTTCACATACCTCTCCCATCAGACGACTATTCAAATTTGCAGCATTGTCGGTAATGATAGTTGCAGGAATACCAAAGCGACAAATGAGATTGGAATGCACAAAGTCTACCACAGCTTTCTTGGTGACCGACTTGAGAGTGATGGCCTCAACCCATTTTGTGAAGTAATCGATTGCAACCAATATGAAAAAATGCCCGTTTAAAGCTTTCGGCTCGATTGGCCCAATGATATCCATACCCCAGGAAACAAACGACCAAGGTGCTGACATCGGATGAAGCTCTATTGGAGGTGCATGAATCAAATCACCGTGCACCTGACATTGATGACATTTTCGAACAAATCTGAAGCAATCCTTCTCCATGGTTATCCAATAATATCCCGCTTGCAGGATTTTCTTTGCCAAAACATATCCGTTCATGTGATGTCCGCACACCCCTGCGTGCACCTCATGCATAATTCTTCCGGCTTCTTCGGCATCAACGCATCTTAGCAAGTTGAGGTCCGGGGTCCTTTTATACAAAACATCACCGCTTAAGAAAACACCACTCGCATGTCGTCTAATGGTTCTCTTATGATATCCAGTGGCTTGCTCGGGATACTCTTGTGTTTTTAGAAATTTTTTGATATTATGATACCAGGGCTGAATGCTGGGTTCCACCTCGATCGCATTACAATAACCGTGCCTTTCTTTGATTTGAATTTCCAGGGGATCAATATGGGCATTGCCTGGGTAAGGCAGTATTGAAGCTAAAGTGGCGAGTGCATCAGCTAGTTCATTGTGGCATCGAGGGATGTACCTGAACTCTATTGACTTGAAGCGTTTAGTGAGATCTTCCACGCGTTGCTGATATGGAATGAGCTTAACGTCTCAAGTCTCCCACTCTCCCTGTGCTTGCCGGATAATCAAATCAGAGTCCCCTATGATCAATAAGTCTTCAACATCCTGATCAATTGCCATATTCATGCCCATGATGCAGGCTTCATATTCAGCCGTATTGTTTGCGCAGAAGAATCGGAGCCTAGCTGTAGCTGGATAGTGCTGACCATCGGGTGATATCAAAATTTCCCCAATGCCTACACCTCTTGCATTTACCGCTCCGTCAAAGAACATTTTCCAAGCACGAGTATCTTCAGAGATAGCTTGTACTGAATTAACTTCTTCATCTGGGAGATATGTGCTCAATGGTTGGTATTCCTCATCCACTGGGTTTTTCGCTAAATGATCTACCAACGCCTGGGCTTTCATTGCCGTACGAGTGACATAGACTATGTCAAATTCAGTGAGCAGGATTTGCCATTTTGCTAGTCTTCTAGTGGGCATCGGTTTCTGGAATATGTACTTCAATGGATCCAACCTGGTTATGAGGTAGGTAGTGTGGGCTTGAAGATAGTGTCTCAACTTCTGAGTGACCCACGTCAGAGCACAACATGTTCTCTCCAACAAAGTATACTTGGACTCGTAGTTGGTGAAATTCTTACTCAGACAGTAGATCGCCTGCTCTTTCTTGCCGGTTATATCGTGTTGCCCCAGAATGCAACCAAAAGAATTTTCCAACACCGTCAGATACAAGAAAAGAGGTCGCCCTAGCTCGGATGGGACCAACACCAGAGGATTTGATAGATATTCCTTGATCTTGTTGAAGGCCTCTTAACATTCGGATGTCCATTTGATTACCACATCTTTCTTCAAAAGTTTGAATATGGGTTCACACGTGGTAGTCAGTTGAGCAATGAACCGACTAATATAGTTCAACCTGCCCAATAAACTCATCACGTATTTCTTAGTTTTCGGAGGAGGTAGATCTTGAATAGCTTTTATCTTTGTTGGATCTAACTCAATACCTCTTCTACTGACTATGAAACCCAGGAGCTTGCCTGATGGGACTCCGAAGGCACATTTGGCCGGATTCAGCTTCAAATCATACTTGCGCAGCCGTTCAAAGAACTTTCTCAAATCTCGAACGTGGTCACTATGAGATCGGGACTTGATGATTACGTCATCCACAAACACCTCTATCTCTTGATGCATCATGTCATGGAAAATGGCAGTCATGGCTCTCATATAGGTTTCCCCGGCATTCTTCAGCCTAAATGGCATGACCCGATAGCAATAGGTACCCCAGCGTATAGTGAAAGATGTGTTCTCGGCATCTTCTTCATCCATCAAAACCTGCTGATATCCTGCGTAACAATCCACGAAGGACTGTATTTCATGTTTGGCACAGTTATCAACAAGGATGTGGATGTTGGGCAACGGAAAATTATCTTTGGGACTCGCCCTATTCAAATCTCGGTAGTCCACACACACCCGGGTCTTCCCATCTTTCTTTGGCACAAGAACCACATTGGCTAACTATGTAGTATATCCGACCACCCGGATTACCCCTGCTTTCAGCTGTTTTGTGATTTCTTCTTTGATCTTATCACTGATATCGGTTTTAAACTTTCTTTGCTTTTGTTGCACTGGAGGACAATCGGGGTAAATTGGCAGTTTGTGCACTACTAGATCCACACTCAGTCCTGGCATATCATCATACGACCAAGAAAACACATCTTTAAACTCAAACAAGAGTTGGATTATTGCATCTCGAGTTTTCTCATCTATGTGAATGCTTATTTTGGTTTCCCTTATTTATTCGGCAGTTCCCAAATTAACCGGTTCAGTGTCATTCAGATTTGGCTTAGGTTTGTTTTCAAACTATTCCAATTCTCGGTTTATTTCCCTAAAAGCCTCATCTTCATCATATTTCGGTTCTTGATTCATTATTTCACAGTTAGACAGCGTGTTTGAGTCGTGGCATGAAGTCTGCAAGCATGTCATGTTATTTAAAGCTGCATTATTATAACTGAAAAGAAAAGATAAAAGGGAAAAATGACAAAAATCAGAAAGACTAAAGAGAAAATGGACGATGAAATATTGATTTCATTTCTTGGAATTTTGGGAAGAAAACAGGGTTTACATTCATGAATTCAAAAGACAAGAAACTAAAAGAAACATCCGAGTTACACCCTCAGACAACTCGATATGCAGAAAAGGTGACAAGGCTAGTCTACCAGGACTCCCGTCTGATCGAGAAAGGCGTAGCCTTCCAATTTTGGAGTTTGGCGTCTGGTCCCATGTAGAGCACCTCAGTGGTGCTAGTCCCTTCCCCTGGCTGGACCATGTTGGTTTCGTAAAGCATTTGCCTCATAGCTCCTCATATATCTTCTATTTCATCAGCCGTGAACACCTCATCATCTTCTTTTTTGCCATACTTAGGCTTGACAAAGGTTTCATACAGATATGGAAATGGTTGCGGCAGAACCCATCCATCTTTCTTTCTTCGTCGGCCCATTTCTCATCATCTGGGGTAGGGTAGAAGCCTATCCCGAAATACTTTTTTTCTGCGGGTAGTGTTACCAGTTCGGCTATTCCTTGCAGAGCTTTTCTCAACCCTTTTCCAAGTTTGAAACCATGTCTAATCATTTCCTTGGCTACCATGATCGAAGCGTTGGATAAGAAAGGCTGGGGGCATGGATGTCCTTCCTCATACTGATTAGCTACTACAATTTCAAAGGCTTGATAGACAATATGCTCACTTCCCTCCCTCGCCTCCAGGCATGGGATAGATGGGTCAAGATATATGGACTGCTCGCCTTCCCCGTGGACCACGATCTCCTGATCCTCGTATTCAAATTTCACTATCTGGTGGAGGGTAGAGGGCACGGCTCCTGCAGCATGGATCCAAGGCCTTCCCAGAAGCAAATTGTAAGATGTATCCATGTCTAGCACTTGGAAAGTTACCTCGAAATCCACCGGGCCTATGGTCAATATCAAATCAATTTCACCGATGGTATCCCTTTTAACACCATCGAAGGCTCTCACACAAACATTATTTGGACGAATCCTTCCCATCCCTATTTCCAATCCTTGCAACGTGGAGAGTGGGAAGATGTCAACGCCCGAACCTCCATCCACCATGACCCGTTGTGAGCACGTCATTTTTGCCCTATATGAGAATTACTCCCAACAATTCAAAATAAAATAGTTTTGTGTTATGTGTGATTTTTGTGAATTTTTGTGTTATTTTTTTATTTTATTTTATTTTATTTTATCGTTTGGATTTGTCTGTGTGCATTTATTTGTAAAATTAATATAAAATACAAACATATGTTGCATTTACATTTAGGATTTATTAGGAGTAATTAAGTTTTGTTTTACAAAAATGAAAATTACAAAAAATAGGCATCTTTTGCATTTTAGCATTTAGTGTCAAAATTGTGCAATTTTATTTTGATTGGTGTTTAATTGTGTATGATAATTGTTGTTAAGAGTTAATTAGTATTTTTGAGTTAACTTAGTTTATAACTTAATTTAGAATTTTAGTTTTATTAATTAAAAGAAAAGAGAACAATAAAATAAGAAGAGCAAACTCGGATTGGGCCAATTTTCGGAATTAAATTAGGCCGAAAACACTTCTACCCAACCCAAAACATTACCAGGCCCACACCCCATGACCCATACCATACTTGGTCCACAACCCAAATACCCAAACCCTACACTTATGCATCAGCCGTTTTTTACACCTTCTTATTTATTTTTGAAAGACAATGAAGACCTACTTCATCTTCTTCTTCCTCAATACACAAAAGCCTTAACGGAAAACCCTAGCTATGGCTGCCAACGACCACGCTGCCTCCCCCTTCCCGACCAGCAGTAACTTTGCTGTTGCGTCTTCTCATCCCAGCGGCGAAACGGGCTTCAAGTCGCCAAACAGCCTCTTCTCCTCCATGAACGCTGCCTCTGCTCCGTCGCCGGCTCCACGTCGAGCAACCTT
>MU689990.1:18636-28831 GCA_026770625.1 Nicotiana glauca
AACTGCTATTACATTTAGCTTAAAAAGGCCCTCATTTAGGTAACCTTTTCCTACATACAAATTGCTCTTACTTAGTACAACACTATTAGAAATAAAAATACATTTGAATCCATTCTTGACAAAAAGTAAGGTAGACACAAGATTCTTGCGAATTTCTAGAACATGGAGGACTTGGTTTAGAGTCACTATTTTTTCCGACGTCATCTTCAACGCAATCTTGCCAACTCCTTCAATTTTAGCCGTAGATAAATTTCCCATGAAGATTGTCTCGTCGGGTCCTGCGGGGGCATAAGAAGAAAATAACTCATTGTTAGCACAAACATGGCAGTTGGCTCCAGAATTTATCCACCATTATTTAGGATTTCCTACCAAGTTGCATTCAGACAACATGGCACACAAGTCCTCCATTTCATCAGCATTTTCAACCATGTTAGCTTGATTCTTTTTCTTCTTATCATTCTTTGGCGCACGACAATCCACGGCCTTATGCCCAGATTTTGCACAGTTGTGGCAATTACCTTGAACTTCTTCTTGCTTGGGTAATTCTTTGGTCCAGAAGCCTTCTATTTCTTCTTGTTTTGTGGCACCTCCTCAACAATGTTATCCCCCACAATTGTCGAGTTTCCACGTGACTTCTTTTCAGCATTTTTGTTGTCTTCTTCTATCCTCAAACGAACAATCAAGTCTTCTAGTATCATTTTCTTCCGCTTGTGTTTAAGATAGTTCTTAAAATCCTTCCACAATGGAGGTAACTTTTCAATGAAAGCAGCGACTTGAAAGGCCTCATTTATGACCATACCTTCAATAACTAATTCATAATTAATAATAAGATAAATCTTATTAATAAAATTATTGATTTGGGTCATACCTTCAGCAAGGAGGTCATGTACAATGACTTGTAATTCTTGGACTTGAGTTATGACCGACCTAGTGTCAATCATTTTGAAATCCAAAAATCTTACAGCCACGAACTTCTTAAGTCCGGCATCTCAGTCTTGTACTTCTTCTCAAGCGCATTCCATAACGTTTTTGAAGTTTCCATGACACTATAGACATTGTACAAGTCATCTTCCAAACAACTCAAAATGTAATTTTTGCACAGGAAATCAGAATGTTTCCATGCTTCAGTTACAACAAGTCGTTCATCATCCGAAGTATTTTCAGCCATGACCGGAGGATCCTCCTTGATAAAACATTGCAAACTCAACGTAGTAAGATATAAGAGCATTTTCATTTGCCAACGTTTGAAGTAAATACCAGAAAACTTTCCAGGTTTTTCTGCTTGTGCCATAGCATGAGCAGGAGTAGAACGGCTTGACGAGGTAGCAACACTCGTAACAGTAGCACCCGTTCCCGCAACACTTCCATTAGTTTGGTTTTCATTCGTCATATTTTTGTAAAGTTGAAAACAATACAGAACTTTGTTAAATCATTGAAGTTTTGATATCTTCAAATTGAATATCAAACCAAACATACAACACGTAACAATGGTGAAGTTTTTATATACTTCAAACCCGTACGTTTATTATTTCGACAAAATTTTTATGTACTTTAAACCGGACAAAAATAATTATTGGAGTAGAAAGCAACAAGGCTTTATTCTCCAACAAAGTATATAGAAAATAGTTTAATACATATAATCAACACAGAAACGATAATCATTAAAAAAAATTCCTTAAGCTTGTGAGTGTTACTGTGTTAAACCAAAAATCAGAAAAACTGTTAGGAGAATTAAAGAAATCTAGAAAATAGTAGAGAATCAGAAATATTCCGAGTCCACAAGTTTCTTGTGTGTCCTTAAGCCCCCTCACAAGTTGCCAAGGTAATGGATTAAATCCTCCCAGGATAAAACGGAAGAAACCTTCATGCAACAGTGGCAATACAAACTGCAGGATACCAACGAACTCAAAGAACGAAGCAAAATTACACTTACGAATTTGAGAGAGAGACTGCGAATTAGGGAAGTATATTCAAAAAGAAAGAAGTTCTGGAGTGTTTTTCGTGTGTAGAAAATGGAGCCTTGCCTCATAATTTATAGGCAATTATCAGAAGAGGAGTCTGGAAAAGGTGCCTTTTCAGAAAAATATGTTGCCTGCCGCGGTCGCGGTCGCGGCAGAACCGCGGTCAGAGAGGCTTTCTGAACCTTCAGCAGGGTTCTGGCATATTTTCAGCAGTGATTTGGCATGAAGCCGAAGCCGAAGCCGAGCCAAGCAAGCGACGACGACGGCGCGAGAGTTCATTCTCTTCAACTCCTTTTAAGAGTTTTAAGAAGTGATTCTATATATAAGCACACAAATGTGGTTGTCCCTCACCAATGAGGGACAAAGTGCAAGACAAAAGTTCACTTCTTCAAATTTTCATTTTCTCTCCATTTCCAATTCACACTTCTTCTACTTTAAAGCTCAATGACTTAAAGTCCAACAAATGGTTAAACATGTGGAGTGTAACTTTTTTTTTTTTTAAATATGGTGGATTTGCTGGAGATAGAGGTTGCGAAGTGGTGTAGGAAGACCTATTTAAGAAGAAAGAAAAAGGAAAACGATGAGGAAATAAAACACAAAAGAAAGATAAGTAAAACATACATTTAATTAGGGGTGTTCATGGTTTAGTTTGGATCGGTTTTTCCTAAAAAGAAACCAAACCAAGTAAGTCGGTTTTAAAAATATTAGAACCAAACCAAACCAAACCAATTAAGTCGGTTTTTTCTTAATTCGATTTATGTTGGTTTTTCTGTTTTTTCGGTTAAATAAGACAAACACTACCACACACATATTTCGGCGATCACATTTTCAACGTAACACTATCAAATCAATTGCCCTTTGAGAAATCTATTATTTACCAAGATATATTAATGATAATTGAATCAAATAGTGATGAATAATTTAAGGACTCAATTAAAAATATATTATTTTTAACATGAAATAGATTCTTAGCTTAACAAAAGAAAACTACCAATCAAACTAGAATGTAAAGGTAAAGACATGTACTAAAAGTGCAAACGATTAATATTTACTATAAAATTTTTGAAACTTTATATAAAAGTATACATATATATAGGTGTAATAATAAATTTAAAATAGCTACTCCTATATTCGGTTTGGTTCGATTTTTTTTTTTTATATAAAAACCAGAACCAAACCAAATTTGATCGGTTTTTAAATTTCAAAACCAAAACTAAACCAAACCAAAAAGTATCAATTTTTTTTGTTTGATTTTCGGTTTGGTTCTGGTTTTTAAATTTTTATGAACACCCCTATATTTAATGAAAAATCTTGCAAAAATTAAATTTACTTTTTTATCCCTTCACTCTCTTATATAGACTCTCCCTGGCACGTGGGATCAGAAGGGGGTAATAATAGCAATTTGAAGATGTTAAAATTATGAGTATGAGTATTCAACTTGTAAAGTGGGACAACTTTATAAAGATAATTAAGTATTATCCTTACCATTTACATGCTTTTGTCACGAGGCACAAACAACTTAAGTGATTTGGGGTAATAAAACATCTTGCAAACATAAAGCCTGCATACACATAATAATTACATGAAAAGTTGAATATTCAGTCATCATAGTTAGAAGTAACATTACTCATTTAATTTATCCTCATTTTCGTGGAAAATTGAGAAAAGTGAATTTATATGAAGTACATTGTCACTTTTTCTCTCTTGATTTCTTCACAATTTCCATCACAGCAAATGTCACATTGAAGGCGACACAAAGAAGACTTTATGATTTGATAAAGAAAAAGATTTACCAATGGAGAAAAACCAAGTGGAAAAGGAAAGGTGTTTTTTTATCTCTCAAAATAGAGAAGTACTCGCATTATATTTTAATTGATTAAAATTAAAACTTGATATTCCATATGTTTGGACAATACTAAAATGATTATTCTACATATCATAAACTCCAATAGCAATTAATTCTATACTAGTAAAAGTGTGTCACGGGGCTTAGCAAACCCAAGGACTAAAATTTGAGCAACTTGTATTAATATAAGGGACTAAATACAAAATAGCTAAAACCATAGTATACGTAGTTGCAAATATAAGAAGAAGAGGAGTGAGTGTGACAAATACTCTCCACTTCCTATAATTTATAATTTGAAACTTCGAATGAAACATCGTCACGCCAAAACATAGAGACAGAAGATTAGAGAGAGAAACACGAAGTTCTCTTCACAATCAAAGTGTCAAAAGACTCTCCGTAAACATCGCTTACTCCTCTTGTAAGAATTTCAGTCTTTTTCTTCTTACTCAATTTCTTTGACCAAGTTTTTTCTACTTTGATTTTTTTTTTTTTAAAGTTTTAATTTATACATGAAAATGAATCTAGAGTCCAAGATTTTGATTCAGAGGCAATTAAACCTGATAAACTGATCTGGGTTTTAAAAAAAAAATTAAAATCTGCCTCTCTCTCTCTCTCTCTATATATATATATATATATTTCAGCTAAACCCCTGAAAAGGCTAATCTTGCTTATGCATGGAGCTATTTGTTTTTGATTTTTTAATTTATTACATTTTATTAGCAAATTATAAGTTGTGTTCTCAAGATTTTATTTTGGATTGTGGGTAATTTTTAAATTTTGTTAATTTTATAGTTTTTTTTGGAGAAGAATGTTATCAAGAATGGATTCTAGGAAGAAAATTGGTGAGAAGACTGGAAATGGGAAGTTGTTGAATGATATTGAAGCTATAAGTAAAGCCCTATATTTGGATAAAACCCAATCTCGGATTTTGATGTCTACAGCTAGTAGTCGTTCTAAGTCTGTTGGGAAAGCCCGTTTACCCGACCCCAAATCGAAGAGCAAAGACAATAATGGTAGAGATTTGTTAGACAAGGATAGTAATAAGAAGTCCATATGGAGTTGGAAGAGCTTAAAGTCTTTAACTCATGTTAAAAATCGAAGGTTTAATTGCTGTTTCTCGCTTCAAGTCCATTGCATTGAAGGGCTGCCGCCATTTTTTGATGACCTTAGCCTTGTCCTCCATTGGAGGAGGCGAGATGGTGAGTTGATGACATGTCCAGTTGTGGTTTGTGAAGGTATAGCTGAGTTTGAGGAACAGTTGAGTTATACTTGTTCTATATATGGCAGTAGGAATGGTCCCCATCATTCAGCAAAGTATGAGGCAAAACATTGCTTGTTGTATGCTGCAGTTTATGGCACTCCTGAACTTGACTTGGGGAAGCATCGGGTTGACCTAACTAGGTTGCTTCCTCTTACATTAGAAGAATTGGAGGATGAGAAGAGCTCGGGTAAGTGGACAACTAGTTACCGGTTGTCAGGTAAGGCTAAAGGTGCAACCATGAATGTTAGTTTTGGGTATCACATAGTTGGGAATGGGAACACTTCTGCCATGCTTCCGAGCCATAGGGACGTTCAAAACTTGAGGCAGAGCAGTTCAAGTGCTGCAAAACTTCTTGCACAATCTGAGCAAAGTGATGAGCTGAGCATAGTAAGGCGAGCTGGAAGCCTTCCTCCTCGGTCTTCTACTTCACAGCAGCACGCAGAAGAAGTAAAAGATCTTCATGAGGTTTTACCAATGCGTAGTTCTGACCTCTCCAAATCAGTAGAAGTTCTGTATCAGAAGCTAAAGGAAGAGAAGCTTGAAGTTTCAGAGATTGATGTTTCCTCTAATACCGTTGAGAGCCTCAAGCCAGAACTATCCTTGCTATCAGAACCTAGGAAGGGAAGTGTTGAAAACGAGTGTGAGTTTTCTGTGATTGAGCAAGGCATAGAACTGCCCTTGAAGGAACTGGAGCAAAAAAAAGATGATTCTGTGAAAACTTTTGATTACTCTGTGTTGGAGAAGCTTGTACCTGCTAGTACTGTGAAGATACCCATTGAAGAGGAGGCACAACCTGAACTATTGGACAAGGGTCTTGAGAGTGCAAATGAACTACTTCCGGTGAGTGCCAGCAATTTTGAGACAGAAGAATTAATTATGAAAGAATTGGAGTCTGCATTAAACAGTGTCTCTGACTTAGCAAACGAGGGATTAGATTCTCAAGAACATGACAATGAAGTTATAAATCATGATAGTTACTTGGATGCTAAAGCGAATTATAGAGAGGTTAGGAAGGGAAAATCCCTCAGCATGGATTACGTTACTGAATCCGTGGCTAGTGATTTCCTGGATATGCTAGGGATTGAGCATAGTCCATTTGGCCCAAGTTCCGAGAGTGAGCCTGATTCCCCAAGAGAACGATTATTGAGGCAATTTGAGAAGGACACTCTGGCTAATGGCTGTTCTTTGTTTAACCTTGATATGGGCATTGAAGAATTTGCTTCTGATGCTCCAAGTGGATCTCAATGGACGAGCATCTCCGAGGAATTTGGTTATTCTTCTGCCGAACCGTCATATGAAGAGATGCCCATGATAGAAATTGAGGCAATGAGTAATAAAACAAGGGCTTCCACATTGGAGGACTTAGAGACGGAGGCTTTGATGCGTGAATGGGGCTTGAACGAGAAGTCATTTCAATATTCTTCTCCCAAAAGTTCAAGTGGTTTTGGCAGCCCAATTCATATGCCTCCTGAAGACCCTTACCAATTGCCTCCTCTTGGAGAAGGCTTAGGACCCTTGGTACAGACTGAAAATGGAGGATTTTTAAAGTCAATGAATCCTGCAGTTTTCAAGAATGCTAAGGGTGGAGGGAATTTGATTATGCAGGTATCCAGTCCAGTGGTGGTGCCTGCGGAAATGGGTTCTGGTATAATGGACATACTGCAGCATTTGGCCTCCATTGGAATGGAAAAGCTCTCCATGCAGGCAAGTAAATTAATGCCTTTGGAAGATATAACTGGTAAGACAATGGAACAAATAGCCTGGGGAAATGCACCGAGCTTAGAAGGACCTGAAAGGTTTGTCGTTTTGCTCACATTATTTTTTGTAGAGTTGGATTGCAGTGAGCGTACCGCAAATATACATGCACCTACTTATTTCTCGTTTGAAATTGTTTTGCAGACAAGATCTATTGCATCATGAATTTGAGTTTGGGCAAAACATGGCCAGCGGCCGGAGTAAAAAGGGAAAATCGCACGGACCAATGCCAAGTAAGTTGGAATCAAGTTCTACTGGGACTCACATGGACGCTGAATATGTATCCTTAGAAGACCTTGCTCCTTTGGCAATGGATAAAATTGAAGCCCTTTCAATTGAGGGTTTGAGAATACAGTCGGGCATGTCAGATGAGGATGCACCTTCAAACATCAGCACTCAATCCATCGGTGAGTTTTCAGCCTTTGAGGGACAAAGGATCAATTTTGGTGGAGCTGTAGGTTTGGAAGGGGCGGGTGGATTGCAGCTTCTGGACATTAAAGACAATGGTGATGAAGTTGATGGGCTTATGGGCTTGTCTCTAACACTTGATGAATGGATGAGGTTGGACTCGGGAGAAATATATGATGAAGATGAGATTAGCGAGCGAACCTCTAAACTGCTAGCAGCTCATCATGCTATCAGCACAGACATGTTTCGGGGCAGGTCGAAGGGAGAGAAGAGACGTGGAAAAGGTAAGAAGTGTGGCTTGTTGGGAAACAACTTTACAGTGGCACTAATGGTGCAGCTCCGTGATCCTTTACGGAATTATGAGCCGGTTGGTACACCTATGCTTGCACTTGTTCAGGTAGAGAGAGTGTTTGTACCACCTAAACCTAAGATATACAGCACAGTTTCTGAAGTTAGAAACAACAATGAAGGTGATGATGATAATGAATCTGAGCCTCCTAAGAAGGACCGGAATGTGGACATCAAAGAAGAGAATATCACCACCGAGGTTGAACAAATACCACAGTACAAAATAACCGAAGTGCATGTTGCAGGTTTGAAGACAGATCAAGGTAAAAAGAAATTATGGGGTTCCACAACTCAAGAACAGTCTGGCTCTCGTTGGTTGCTTGCTAATGGAATGGGAAAGAAAAATAAACATCCATTAATGAAGTCAAAGGCTGCTAACAAATCTTCAAAGGCAGGTGCTTCATCAGCAACAACTACAGTGCAGCCTGGTGATACACTATGGAGTATATCTTCTAGGGTTCATGGTACAGGCGCTAAATGGAAGGAAATAGCAGCACTAAATCCACATATCCGAAATCCAAATGTTATATTGCCGAATGAAACTATCAGATTGAAGTAGTTGTTCAAACTGGGTGATTCACTGGGGCAATGAAATTTTGGAAGCAGCCACCAATTTATGGTGAAAAAAACTGGGCAATACAGCTTCAAGTTATATTGAATGTCAAAGAACGGGTGAACGTGCTGAACCAGTATATTTTTGTGCAATGTCAATGTCATGTCAAGGGATGTGCTCTTCTGTTCTTGAAGTATTCTCTTCTGTAAATGTGCTTTATTTGTACATTGTTTGGCAATCGTTGCTGTAGTTGTCATGGTGAACATTGTTTTCCTCTTCATAACTTCTTGAAAAAAATGTACCGACTCTTGTGACGCCTTGTGTTTGTTGCAATAACAGAAAATTTGTTCCTAAAAAGGCACCTCAGTGCACAAAGCATCCCCGCATTTACGCAGGGTCTGAGGAAGGGCCATATCTCAAGGGGCTGCAAAATGAAGCGTACCCTTTTTTGGATATTAAATGTTGATGCTTTATTTCTCTATGTCAAGAGCCATCTCCTTCCCTCCCTCTAGATGGCAAAATTTCCTATTACTTAACTTTTCTGGTTGATCCGAATTTAATCTAAATCTTTGTTTTAAGGAAATACCAATTTGTTTTGAGCTTTTCATCTGAGACTTTCCAGCCACTAAAAGTACAAGAAAATGTCTTGTTAAGTTTGACGAAAGGGTGTTTTTGAGGAAGGCAAAAAAGAAACAGAACTAAAAACTCATACTAGGAAACAAAAGATGCTCAAGAGGTTCTTCTGGTGTTGTGTAAGACATGATTGAGATAATAGGAAAATCAAAGTGGGTCAACACAGGTAGCATAAATGGGTTAAGGGTACTTGTTACACAACCTTTAAATGGCAACTTTGAAGGAAATTGTTGGCTTGCTGCATACATAAAAGTCTCAGGGATCTAAATAAGTAGTGATACCCAACAGAGAGAAGTTAGCAGATACAGATAACAGAAAGATGCCTGTTTTTCAATATAAAAAGCTGCTGAGGACCGAACACAAGCACCTTTCATTTCCCACACTGAACTCATTGTCCTCCAGTTTCAAGCATCGAGCTTGTAATTCGTTATTCCTTATGCTTAAATTGCCTATTATATGCCTTTTCAATTAGATCACAAGCCGCAACCACGAAAGCAGAGCATACGCTCATAGAACCATTCAATTGATTGACACCAGCAAGATTTAACACAATTTTCAATTAAACATCAGGCTGCAGATACTTCAACTAAACTATACCTGCGAAACCACACTCCAGCTAAGTTTTACAAGTTAGAATATATCACAGGAAGATGCTTTCCTACAAGATCCCTATACGTCCAAATTTAAAGTCAAACAGAGGGGCACCTCCGAAATTTTAACTAGTAGATTATCCAGAAAAACAAAGAGTAAGGACAAGAACTTTGAATGAACATGCCCTGCTGATTCTATGTAAGATGGCAGTGTCCTACAGCAGACAAATACAATGGTGGAACTTTAGCAAATTCAACAGGATGTCAAGGGCGCGGCCTCTTGTTGCTGCATGTTGGGCATTTGTACTGCTTTATATGCTCAGCCTTCGCAGGTGTGATCTTCACGCACTTACCATGGAACCACCTCTCGCATATGTCACAACAAATCCAGAATTCATCCGAAGCATAGTTCTCACCACATGCCCCACACAGGGTATCACCATGCTCTTCCTCCTCTTCATCTAATCCGTCATCCTCATCTTTTACTTCGACCTTTGAGTATTTACCCTGGATTTCAACATGAAACTATTTTCATACATCTAATTGTTTAAGTTCCACACCATGCATAAGGAAACACACTCAAATCATGGAATTGCTTTTAAGGATTTCTCTATGATAATCTGGAAAATGTATGGCAGGAGACATGGTCTAGTTTCAAATAAGATAAACAAAACCCTGATGCATACAGTGAAGAAGTGCTGGCAACAAAAAATGAGGACTATAAGAAAGTAATGAACTTACAGAATATATAAAGCAAATTGAAAGTGTGAGCACGTGATTTTTACCCCAAGTAAAGAATTCCAAAAAAAAAAATTAAAATAAATAAAAGGGAATTAATTA
>MU689992.1:10451-27719 GCA_026770625.1 Nicotiana glauca
ACAGCCTTAGAACACGCTACCTCTTTATCTTGAAATAACTTGTTATTCCGATCACGATCTATTCTTCTATTGGGAGCGAACCTATCCACCGACCCAAACCCTCTGTCGCGTCCTTCGTCCCTTTCGTTGGGAAAAAGTTGGCCCTTAGAAGATCTTCGATCTGTGTCAAAATCATCCTCTGACTTATCCCTGTTCTTTTCTCGATCCCGACCCTTGGTTGATGCTGGGAAACTGATTTGGTCATCTTATATTCTTATCTTTGATTCGTAACGATTGTGACATCTACCCATGTAGTTGCCTCAAACTCGAGCAGGCTTTCTTTCAGTTTCTGATAGGCATCGGAGCTCCTTGGGTTCAACCTTTTAGTAAATGCCTCAGCTGCCCATTAATCTAGCACGGCCGGTAGCAATGGCCTTTCTTTCTGAAACCTAGTCACGAACTCGCACAGCAACTCGGACTCTCCTAACGAAATTTTGAAATGTTCTCCTTCATGGACTGGACCTTCCTGGCCCCGTCATGGGCCTGGATGAAATAGTGTGCGAGGATTATAAAGGAATCTATTGAGTGGTTGGGTAAAAGTGAGTATAATGTTAGGAATCTACAAACTTCTTCTGCAGGGCCGACTCAATCTCGTGTGGAGCCAATTTGTTTCCTTTTACCGTCGTTGTAGAGGTGGTGATGTGCTCATAAGGGTCCGAAGTACCATCATATTTGGGCACGTCTGGCATTTTAAAAATTCAAAATCAACTCTGATGTTGCGCTCGGTTTAAATGGCAACTGGGTGTACTTCTTTGAGTTCGGACCCTTCAGCACTGGTGGTATGCCAGGAATTTGGTCCATTCGAGCGTTTATTTCTCTTATAAACCGCATAAGCTTAATTTTAAAGGGATCATTACTTTTGTTGTTACCAGATCCACTACCAATCCTCCCGGCCTCGTCGAAGTCGACCACATCCTCTAGGTGTTATTATCAACCCTTTGCGTTATTTGATTTGCAGGGGCACTGGGAGAAACTAGGCCTCTTACATTTGCGTTGTTGGAAGCACCCGACAATGCTTGCGTTAATTTTGTTATCGCCTGGTCTTGCCATTAGAGATGACCATGATAGCCTTTTGTTGTTCTCTCAAGATCCTCACCGTATCCGCAATGTTCTCATCTTCATAATCATGACGAGTTGCCTCTTGTACGTGTTGGGGATACCGCCCTCCATTAACCGGCGTGGCTACGTCCTCCTCGTTGCGGGTGACGCTAATCGAATCCTCGTGTTGAGGCAGATTTTCTTGTGCCTCAACGTTGTGTGCGATGTTGTCATCATTAGCTGCCATCTTTTTATTTTATTTGTTCTTATAAACAAATAATCAAATAGATTAGTAATAGATGCAAGGATCAACTCAATTACACAACTGTCTAAGCCATACGGTGGGCGCCAAACTGTTTACCCGTAAAACGGTACAATTAAATTTATAGCATGGTTTATAAACAAGCAAATCCATTTGATCCCAAAATGCTAAAAAAAAATAAATAAAATTCAAGACTTAGCGTTGAATCGAGATAAAATAGCAGACAACTTGGTTCCGGGAGCAAGGGTTCAGAAGGCAGTAATAAAAATGATCTTAGATAGAAAGTAAAGTATTATTTAGCTTGGAATAATGTGTAGCATATGTTTGTCAGATTTTTTTTGTGTCACACTGGTTGTTGAAGCCATTATTTATAGCTATATCTAGGGAACAAGGTCCTAGGATCAAGCCCCTCTTAAATAATAATAATAGGGACCATTAATGAATAATGTAACGGCAGGTCATGAATGTCGAAATTCTCTGTAACAGGTGTGTATTTAACTCTCAGGAATATTTTTCATTAAATGTCATCTGGTGGCAAATATATTTGCCCTCGTTGATAATGTTACTTTTGGGGTCTACTAGGTGCCAACCCAAAGTTGTTTCCCTCGTTCTCGATTTTCACTCGCTTCGTCTTCCGACTATCCCCAATTCCACGTGTCACACTCTATCATTTTACCCTATACACCATCATTAAATTATACTGGATGTATTATCACTTTAATTTGTAACATTCAAGGTCAAATTGTTTGGTTTAGCAATATAAGCGGTAAGTGTACATAAGTAATTCTCCTGTTGCTACTAAGCAGTTAACACACTTCAATCAATGCGAAAATCAGCTATGGACCCTTCACTTAGATTCTTGGATACATGCGTTTGTTCGAATGCTGAAAGTCTAACTTCACAAAGTGTTCTAAATGTTGTCAGCAAACGCCAAATCACAATCTAAGAAGATCTTGGTAAAACCCTTTTCTTTTTAAATTCCTTTATTTTTTTCCATCTTTCTTTGGCATGCAGCATAAAACACATCGTTTGCTTAACGAAGAAAAATAAACAAAAAGGGAGGAAGAAGTTTGTCGGAGGCATTTGTGCTTTAGCAGCCGAAAGCGCTTAACGGGAGAGCTTTTGACTGGTCGAAGATATGCCTTTTAAACATTAACATTCTTTTCACTTTGATTTAGTGATCCCATTTCTCTAAAGTATATATGAATATGACTTTTAGATGGCCTTCCGCGTTTGGTCAACTTTGGTAAATTAAATAAGTTGTTGCTCAATATTCCTTTCCTCCAAATCTAGTATTAAGTTAGTTAATCGCGGTTTGCTCGTTGATATCTTCTTCAGTTCAGTTAGCATATTTTGTTTGAATATTCAAAACTGCTTAGATCAAGTTGTACTGCAAGTTAAAGGTTTTGGGATCCTATGATCATTAAATAATGGTCTGTCTAAAATTAATTAAACGCGTTGCTTAGTCCACGTTAATGCAGCCTTTGTGATCGCAGTGACGACAGAGAAGACCGAGTATTTGTCAAAAATTACTTGAATTAATAAAGGGAACCTGATGGGCTTGTATTTATTGCTGGCTAAATCCTAAAGGTAGCACCTCCCGCATGCACGTATATTTTTTTTATATGAATATTACGATAGTGAGTAATGTCTCATCCTCAAGTTGAGAACTACTCTCAATTTCGTTTTAAGTGACACTTTTTTTTTATGATGTTCTAATTAAAAATAATATCTTTATAATTTTGTTTAAAATATATTTTATTTTAAACTTTCTATATTATCCTTAGTATTATGATTTATATATAACTATCGAAATGTCATGACTTATTTAGTACTACAAGTTTAAAAAAAAATCTTTTACTTTTAAATTCCGTGTATCTCTAGTCAAATAGATTCACATAACATGAGACATTATGGATGGAGTAATATAGTAATCCTAAAGCTACCAAACTATATGTTCAACATCATTTGAGGGGTTTCTTTTTTTCACTATAAAATTTTATGTGTGTTTGGTCTTTTTGGATTGTTTTGTTAAAAGAAGAACTCCTTGACATGGTAAGACAATTGATCGTCATTGTTAGTTTGAAATAACTAGTACCATATCATATGAGGCCGTGATAGGAAAGCAAAATCAAAATAAATATGTAATAATCATTTGTTCATCATTAATTATATTTGAAACATAATTGTCACCAACAAGGATTGTGGTAGAGTGGTAATTACTGCTTCATCCTTAACCAAAGGTCTCGAATTTGAACGCCTGGGTATGGAGTCGCCCTTGTTAGAGGCGCGAATCCGGATTAGTCGGCCTGATAGTAGGCTAGATTCATGCAATTTGATGACTATTTATGCCCCAGCTTGATCATGTTTCACTATTATAATATAGTTAAATGGGCTCTAATTGTGAATTTCACACTTTGCAGGAGTGAGTGGCATGCATGAGGCCTTAAATCTGCATCTGGAGCTAAATTGAAGCAAGAAAAGTCCCTAGGAGCTGAGTACGTGGGAAGACGAGAGAAAGAAGAGATAAAATGAAGACATGGACTAGCGCGTCCACTAACATGATCCCGCTAGCCCAGGAAGTCAAGGCAGAATGATAGGCTATATGCGCGGTCACTAGCGCGTCCACTAGCACGACCGTGCTAGCCCAGTTCCAGAAAATTAAACTTCAGAGGTAAATTTAGAAGTTCGGTGGCAAATCCACTAAATCTATAGAAGGTCTAGCTCGCCCAAGAGATCATTATCAAGGTATTCATAACTTAGTTCAAGGCAAGGAGAGGCAAGAGGCAAGGAGGATAATTCAACATCGAGTTCTTCCTTTCTTCCTTTTGTGTTTTATGATTTGTGATGAATTTGAATATTGTTGTTATGAACACTAGTATGAGTAGCTAAATATTTAGTCTAAGATTTTGATGGATGTCACACCTCCTTTTTCCTACTACACCCCTGGAAAGGGTATAATAAAGGGAATTTTTCCAATTAAAGGACAATCGAAACGGGATTATATTATTAAAAGATTCAGAGTCGCCACTTGGGAGATTTATGGTGTCCCAAGTCACCGGTTCAAATCCCAAATCGAGGAAAGGATTGACTCTGTATTACAGTCCGCGAACCAGAAATCCAGGTAAGGAATTCTGTTAACCCGGAAGAAGGTGTTAGGCATTCCCGAATTCCGTGGTTCTAGCACGGTTGCTCAATTGCTATATTCGGCTTAATTATTTGATTTTAGAACATTTTGAACCTCTGTGTTTTTTACTTCAAAACCGCTTTTGTTCATTTGTAAAGAAGATTGAACGTCGTCTAAAAAATGTCTTTGAATCGCGTCACATGAAATGAACCCGCAATCTGAAACACATTTTATACAACATTTTTGGATTTGGGTCACATGAAATGCACACCCGAATTTAGGAAGATAATATTATTAAAATAACGCACCTAAAGCAACTACGCATTTTTAATTTTGCGAGGCCCATGGAAATTTACTAAATGGCACGCCCCGAGTTCTAAGTATTTTAGAAGAAATAATTAAATGAGGGCCACGCATTTGATGTTTTATTTAGTGCGGCGCACCTCAATTCCAATTCTTAAAAGGGAATTCAAACTACATTTGGAGGGCCATAGATTATTTATATTATCAAATATGGCTCGCCTCAACTAGTTAACAATCTGGTCAATTAATACTAAGTGTAATCAGAGGTTCTATTTAAACTGGCCAGGTGGCTTATATAAGAGGAAACTAATGCATTGTATAAGAAAACTTAAACCACCACAAAGATTTGGAGGCCCAAAAAAAATCCGTCTCTGATTCGAAGAGTCCCTCAGAACTGGCTTCAAAATAGGCCCAAATGCGGAATCTTGCAGTTATTGATTCAGGACCTAGCATCGAATCCTTACCACAACACTTGAGGCTGTCAATGAATTTTAAATAAGCCCATAACGAGACTAAGGCCTATGCAACCAAACTAAAGAAGCGTTTTTAACTCACCATTAGCCAACCCAATAACACGTAATAACGATTTGATCATGAAAGTCGTTGAGAGTCCCAATTTCAATGATTAACAAAAGGCATTGGAATCTAACAATTTCAACTTCACGACAATGCAGCTAATCACAATAAACTTGCACAGAAATTACCATATTTGTTGATTTTTGGTTATTCAAAATCTAGTTAAGAAAATGGTTACTCATAATGATATACATAATTTCATTACTGACCCAGCTAAGCAAACGTGTTGTTCTAATTTTCAAGCAGACTTAAATATTATGACAAGGTTTAGTTACACAGTGCAGATTTTCAAATTACAAAATATTCGACCAAGTTTGAATCTCCTATCCATTTCAAATCAAATTCAACCCCTAAAAGCACTACCACTAACCAACATTCAAATGTAAATATATTTAAACTAAAACTAGAAACAAAGACAGAATTAAACTCCTATAATGAGAATAAATGGCCCACATGCTTCAAATCTTCCTGAATTTCATATCACAAAGGTGTTACAGTGAGTAGAATAAAATGTACCTGGAAATGAGAGTAAAAGAGGGGTAAGATTCAGCAGTAGCAACAACAGGGCCCAGCAGTAGAAATAAACCCAGAAAATAGCTTTAAACAAACAAAAACTGATGCTCAACCATAAAACTTCAACACCAGATTCCATTCATCCCAGCACAGATAGTTTAGAAAGCTATTTCAGAAATTAGGGTTGAAGAGATCACAAGAAGAAACCAATGAAATAGTAATTTTCACAAACTTCAAACCAAAACTCCTTCTAAAACACATAAACTAACACTAAATTTAATCCATTTCAATTCTCAGGATATTCAGAAGATCTTTCAGAGAATAAAACCTTCAAAAATCAAAGGAGAGAAGAAACAACAACTCAATGAAACAATATTGTAATTTTCAACATTCAGCCATCTCTATTTTCTGTATTTTTAGCTCCTGAATCCTCTATTAAACTGCAAGTAACAATGCCTTTATAGGCAAGTTACTAGGGCAGCAAATGTAAGCTAGACTTTGCACTTGACCCCTTTCTTAATTTTCATTTTTGCTACTTAGTCCCTGATTTTCTAACTTATTGGCCAAGTAAAACCCATTTTCAGCTTCTAAGAAGCTTCCTTAGCAGTTATTAAAAGATTTCCCACCCTAAAATTCCCAAACTACCCCCCAAATGTCCCTAAATTACTACAGTATACTACATTGGTCAAGTTGACCCAAGGTTGAGCCCCAAACCGGCTAATTTTCCTTTTCTCTGGGCTTCCAAATTAACAGATACCCAACCCTAACTACAAGACCTCAACAGGCCTAACCCAAGTAAAAGAACAGAAATTCTTGACCCATAATTACACAACAAAGAGGAAATCTGACCCCTGATAACAAACAAAAGACCTAAAACCAATAACAGCGATTTGATAAAAAATTAATCATACAATCAAGAACATTTGTTCCATAGACTTAAAAAGATATGGGGAATAGGATAGATAGTATCAGGATGATAACAAGGAATGGACAACAAAAAACACAAAAAAACAAAGGAAGTGAATACCCGTTTTGTGCCTCTTGAACCCAACAAACAAAACCGCCCATAAGAACTCTGGCCGGTATCCGGGGAATTCAAAATGAATCATAACTTGCATTAATCAATAGCTTCTATCAGAAGCCATTAACTAATGCTAGTTCTGACTTAAATCTAACAAAGAAAAATGAAGGAACAAGTCTTGACATTCCCGGCTTAATTTGGATCTAACACTTAGGGGATTCTAAGATGTTTTGAAAGAAATTGAGATGGGATATGAGATAAGGGAGGTGTGGGGGTTATCTGGTACCGATTGGTCACGCCACCTCCGGGCGGAGATGGAAAAGTGGTGCAAGGCGGCTTCAAGGTTCGTTGATGAAGATGAGAGACAGGGGATTTTGGTCTTAGGTTTTTGGTCGTTTGGACAGTCTTATGCCAAATGGGAGAATCAATTGAAGCAATCGGATGGGATAAAATAAAGGGGCAGGATTTTCTTGAAATTAGACAACTCAAAACGACGTAGTATTATCCCCCTTCGACGTCGTTTCAGAGTCTCAAGGCTAGGGACTTGGACTGGGTCAGGGGCTACACTTGCGCGGGTTTTGTTCGGTTTGGGTTGGATCCGTTTGGTCTTGAAGATGAAATAATTAATCTGGCCCAAATCCTCTTTCTTTATTTCTCATTAATTCTTTTTAGTTCCCTTTGTTTTCTCTTTTCTCTTTTCTCTTTTCTTTTTCCTTTTTTTTAATTTTCTAAAAATTAAAACTAAATTAAATTAAAAACAAAACTAACTCATTAAAAATACTAACTAATCCTAAATAATTAACACCATTAATAAATTAAAGAAAAACTACTCGAAAATTAAAAATTAAAATTAAAGAGTGAAAAATGACTATTTTTGTGATTTTCCTTTTTATAAAATAACTTAATTACTAAATAATTCTTAAAATGCAAAATTAACTCCTAAATGCACATGCAACACATTTTTTGTATTTTATTTTTTACCAATTAAAATGCACAAACAAAAATGCAAACAATTAACAGAAAATGCCACAAAAATCCACAAAATTACAAACACTGAAAGACATTATTTTGTTTTGAATTTATGGGAGTAATTCATATAGGGCAAAAATTATGTGCTCACAGCTGCCACTCTTTGCTCAGAAACACGAAGATTTTTCGTGCAAAGATAAAGTGAGCGGATATGAGCGATTTTGCCCGTTTGAATACTCCGTGGGAAGCATTTTTGCAAGAGTTGACCGCAGCCTGCTTCTAAGGTTGCCTACATATCCTTGGCTAAAAAGAAATCAGGTCAGTGTAGTTCAGGAATATCTGGTAGCTGGGACTATCATGAAGCTGTGATTTCACTGATGTTGCTGCTGCTGCTACTGCTTACTGAACCCCTTATTACACCATGTCGAAATAAAAAGAAGCTAGGCTAGGCTATGATCTATGCATTACAAAAATCCTATCTATATCCTCAAACTTTCTCTGGTGGTTCTTGTTGCCTTGTTGACTTGTATTCTCCCGGTGAAATTCCTTTATTGCTGCCTTGAATTGTAATCCGAGAAGTTTTCCCTTTCTCCAGGTGGACGCCTGACTGCTGAAGTCGAATTGTATTCCCTTGCTCTCCAGGTGGGCTCCTGATTGCTGAAACTTGAATGTATTCCCTTGTTCTCCAGGTGGGCTCCTGATTGCTGAACTTGAAATGTATTCCCTTGTTCTCCAGGTGGGCTCCTGATTGCTGAACTTGAAATGTATTCCCTTGTTCTCCAGGTGGGATCCTGATTCCTAAACTTGAAATGTATTCCCTTGTTCTCCAGGTGGGCTCCTGATTGCTGATACTTGAATGTATTCCCTTTTTCTCCAGGTGGGCTCCTGATTTCAACAAAAATAGACCAAACAAAGAAACTTTTCTGCCCCAGTTTGGTGGCTGGACACATATGTGAGTGTAAACTAAATCATGTTACCAAATATCAGTAAGTATTTGAAAGCTAAAACTTGAATTATACTCCCTTGTTCTCCAGGTGGGCTCCTGATTGCTGAAACTTGAATGTATTCCCTTGTTCTCCAGGTGGGCTCCTGATTGCTGAAACTTGAATGTATTCCCTTATTCTCCAGGGGGCCTCCTGATTTCAACTAAAATAGACAAAACAAAGAAACTTTTCTGCTCCAGTTTGGTGGCTGGGCACATTTGTGATTGTAAACTAAATAATGTTACCAAATATCAGTAAGAATGTGAAAGCTAAAACTTGAATTCTATTCCCTTGTTCTCCATGTGGGCTCCTGATTGCTGAAACTTGAATGTATTCCCTTGTTCTCTAGGTGGGCTCCTGATTGCTAAACTTGAAATGTATTCCCTTGTTCTCCAGGTGGGCTCCTGACTGCTGAAACTTGAATGTATTCCCTTATTCTCCAGGTGGGCTCTTGGCTTCAACAAAAATAGACAAAATAAAGAAAATTTTCTACTCCTGTTTCAATCAAAGGAAAATCTTGTCAGTTTAAAATGGTGGTTAGTTGATGGAATTCTTGCTGAAGGTATCTCTGCTGCTATATTGAAGGCTCAAAACAATTCAAATGGGTTTAAAATTACAACTTTTGGAATCAGATTTCTTACAACAACCGCAACTTCTGCCCTAGTTTCTTGCTTGGGCAATTTTGGATTTTTACTTTGATGGGACCGAACCGTGAGGCTGCCTACGTATTCTTAAAAGGAATCAGGTCGAACGTAGTTCATGACATAGTAATTGCTTTATTGTCGTGATTTTTCCTTTCTTTTCCTTCCACTTTCTCTTCGTTTCTTTTCTTTCTTCCTTTCTTTTTTGTTGTTTTGTCATTTTTTTTCCTTTTTCTTTTATCTCTTTTTTCTTTTCCTTCTCTTTTTTTTTTCATTTTTCTTTTCTCTCTTTTCCTTTACTTAACTTTCACGCTTGTACTTCTGATCCTTGCTACTGATTCCGAAAGAGAGGTATGAAAGAAAGTTAATAAGGCCCAAAGGGGGTGACAAAGGATAAAATGTTTAGATAGCATAACAAGATGCCTTCGTCATTTCAATATCCAAAACATGCCGAGTACAAATAAATACAAAGAAAATCATGCATAATATCTTTTGACTGTATCGGAATTAATGGCCATTTCAACACACTTGCCTTCTATGTCTACCAAATACAAAGTACCATTGGATAACACTCTCGACCCGATGAACAGTCCCTGCCAATTTGGGGCAAACTTGCCTTTGGCCTCAGCCTGATGTGGAAGGATACGTCTCAATACTTGCTGACCTACTTCGAACTTTCATGGACGCACCTTCTTATTATATGCTCTTTCCATTCTCTATTGATACAATTGGCCATGACACGCTGCTACCAATCTTTTCTCATCGATCAAACTCAATTGCTCCAATCGGGTTTTGACCCACTCATCATCATTAATTTGTACTTTATCATCACATTCAATTTCTTGTATTATTGTTTCGGAATTGGATTGGCTTTTAAGACTGGGCTAAAGATTCCTCATGCATGTCATGTCATTGAAACCAACATAAAAAGAACTGTACAAGAAAGAAAGAAAAAAACAAAAATGAAAACTATCAAGAATGAAAAAGAAGGGAAATTACATTTCATTGAAATTTTAAGATAACAAGGTTTAACTCGTCCAAACGGACGGAACATAATCAAAGCCGACTACCAAGACTCCCTTCGAGTAGGAAGATGAGTAGCTTCCTAATTGTTGATCTTTGCACAGGGCCCCACAAATTGCACATCTACCTTGCTCGATCCCTCTCCAGCTTCCACCATATTCACCACTTTGAACAACCTCTCGAACCCCTTATCCAAATCTCCATCAACATCAATCAATGAACCGGGAACCGTTGATACTGGGCGCTTTCTGGCACTAGGCCTGACAAATGATCTGGACAGCCGCGGGATGGGCTTTGGAAGAACCCATGCTCTCTGTTTCAACTTTCTGGCTCACCTTATGTCTACAGCTGTAGGCTTGAACCCCAAACCAAAAGTATCCAAGTTTTACGAAAGAGACACTGACTGTTCAATGCCTTGCAGAGAAGCACCCAAACCCTTGCCAGGTATGAAGCCATTCTTCAATATCTCAAAAGCCAACATGACTGATGCGGCTGCTACTTTCAAAATTGGAACACATTCCCCTTCTGAGATCTTTTCAACTGATACTGTATCAAAACCCTGGAAGACCCACGGCCCCTTATTGTCTTCAACCTCGATGAGAGGCATAATGGCATCATTTTGGGCACACAAACTATCCTCTCTGTGTACCACAATTTCCTATCTATCCCATTCAAATTTAACCATCTGGTGTAGGGTAGATGGCACTGCCTTGGCGGCATGAATCCAGGGTCAGCCCAGATAAAGATTGTAAGAAATCGCCACATCCAGCACTTGGAATTCCATAAAAAATTCAATTATCCCTATTGTCAGCTCCAGCATTCCGTCTCCGACTGAATCTTTCCCTCCACCATCGAATCCCCGAACGCAAATTCTATTCTTGTGAATTCTTTCATTGTCCACTTTCAATTTGTCCGGGGAGGAGAGATGGCAAATTTCTGCGCTAGACCTATTGTCAATTAGTACCCGGTTATCCACGGAATCTTCGCACTTCACCGTAAGATAAAGGGCTCTATTATGCTCTGCACCCTCTATGGGCAATTCATCATCAGAAAAAGTGACTCTGTTTACCTCAAAAATATCATTTGCTATCTTTTCTAGATGGTTTACAGAGATCTTGTCTGGAACGTGCGCCTCGTTCAAAATTTTCATCAGCGCCCAGCGGTGCTCGTCCAAATGGATTAACAATGAGAGCAATCAGATCTGAGCAGGGTTCTTCCTCAACTGCTCTACAATAGAATAGTCCTGCACCTTCATCTTCTTTAAGAACTCTACCGCTTCTTCTTCGGTCATAGCTTTCTTCACTGACACCGGGTTATCTTTAGAGGCTTTGGCTTTTCTTAACTCCTCTGGGGCCAAGCATCTCCCCGAGCGAGTCAGACCATATGTCTTATAAACTTCTTCTTTGACCTCTTTCCCTTTGTAAATCACTGTCATTCGGCCATAATTCCAAGGGACGACCTTGCTGTTGACTATTGGTAGTTGAGTCACTGGTTTGACAATAACAGGCTCTGTGCGAGCACCTTCCACGATTACAATGGGCTTGCTAGCTGCCCCTGGCACCACCACTTTTGCTTCTTCTTGTTTCACTGCAACCTTACTCGAAGACTCCTTCTAAACTACCATAACTGGTTTACTGTCTGTCTCCTTCAACTTGATTAACGACTTCCTACTAGTTGACTTTTCACTCGACCTGACTTCGTTGGACTGATCATCATTATAGTCTGCGAGGGTTTCTTAGGCTCCCCCCTCTATGTATCAACTCGATCATATCGGTCTCATGATGGGTCGGTAATGGATTCTGATTGATATTAGGTGCCTCTGGGGCTTGGACCTCGATCCGATTGGTATCGATGAGCTCTTGAATAGTCGTCTTCAAATGTCAGCATTTTGCTGTGTCGTACCCCGGAGCACCTGTACAATATTTGCAACTCACCGAGTGATCAAGATTCCTCGGGGGAGGATTTGGCAGTTTTGTCTCAATTGGATTCAACATACCCAACTGTCTCAACCTGTGGAATAAACTAGTATAAGATTCTCCCAATTGAGTAAAAGTCTTTTTCCTCTACAATCTCGTATTCTTGAGGGCATGATTAAGTCGAAAACTTGTTCCAGGGGGATTTCGGTAGGATCTTATGGGTGGATAGGCATTTTGTGGAGCTGGGTAGGGATTATGTGGGGTTGGCGCACGCCATTGCGCGTGGGCGGGAAGTTGAGTGTATGTCTGAGCATGATGGACAAAGAAGTGGGGATCTGGCGGTGAGTAGTAGTGTTGTGGTGGGCTATAGGGAGTGTGGGGGTAAGTTTGGTGGTGGGGTCGAGGCTGGTTATAGTAAGGTGATAGACCTCTGGACCAAGCTCTTGACTCAATTGTTGCTACGTCCTCTTTCTTTTTCTTTCCCAATTCACCTCTAGTGCCGCTTTGAATGGCCTGGGTGGTCGCTTTAATTGCTGAATAACTAATTATTTTGTTGGACTTGAGTCCTTCCGCTACCATGATTCCCATTTTTAGCACTTCATTAAAGGATTTCCCTACTGTTGACACCAAGTGACCGAAATAAGTGGGCTCTAAGGCCTGCAAGAAGTAATCAACCATTTCACTCTCTTTCATCGGAGGGTCAATCCTCGCTGCTTGCTCTCTCCAATGGAAGCCATATTCTCTAAAACTCTCATCGGGCTTTTTCTCAATCTTGGTCAATGACAGGCGATACCAGAATGATTTCAAGATTATACTGAAAATGGCAGGCAAATGCTTGGGCTAGATCGTCCCAAGTGTACCACCGACCATGATCTTGTTGGGTGTACCATTCCAAAGCTGAGCCACTTAAACTTTGACTGAAGTACGCCATCAGTAGTTCATCTCTCCCGCCTGCTCCTCTCATCTTGCTACAAAAACCTCTCAGGTGTGTTACTGGATCACCATGCCCGTCGTATAAATCAAACTTAGGCATCTTAAATCCTGCTGCCAACTGAACATTTAGGAACAGACATAGATCTTTATAGGCCACACTTACCTGACCCCCCAACCCTTTCACATTCTTGAAGGATTGCTCCAAGATCTTGACTTTTGTAATCATCTCCTCCTGCTCAGAATTCTTAGGAGGCTTCTCAGTTTCTACCGAGAGATCGAAATGAGGAGTGTAAGAACATGGTTCTTGTGCGTTGAAGGTCGGTTCTAGGGGATAATAACGATTGTCATGAGTCTGGAACAGTGGCTCACTGGAAGATTGGTGCAATGCAGCAGGTGGAGGTGCCACAAACACATGAGTGATTGGGGGAGGAGGGTATGGGACTTGTTTGGGTGGTGGAGCTGGTGCTATTTAGCAGGTGGTACCATAGCATTTTTGGTAGGTGGGAAAGGCTGGCGATGAGTTCACAGTAGGAGGCTCCTAAGGTTGAGCCAATGGTGGGATATAAGCATGGTTGGCGGGATAAACCGGTGGTTGATGCCCCTTTGACTAGGCCTGGTACATTTCGGCCATTTGCCGCTTCAGCTTATACATCTCTTCTTTCATCGCATTAACATCCAGTTCTTCCACCTCTTTTGACGGGTCGACAATACTCGCCTCTAGTTCTTGGTTGGTCATGTTCAGCTTGTCTTTTGACCAGGTGTTGTAGGAGGGAGTTGCCAGAATGCCAATCAACTAACCACCTGCCTGGACTCAATACATCAACAACAATTTTGTTAGCGGTTAGGGCTTTAACAGATTGGTAACCGCACATTTGGGGAATGAATACACCTAAGCAGTTAACCGTTTCAATTATGCATTTGCTCGGCTGCTTGCGTCATCCCGGCTCTTCCGTTTGCAACTTCTCTTTTTCCTTCTTTTTTCTCTCTTTTTTTCATTCTTGCCTTTGCTTTATCTTTGTTTTTATTCTCTCATTTCCCTCTCTTGTTTTGCTATTGTTTCTTTTTCTCAGTTTCTTATTTTATCTTTTTTTCTTTTCTTTTCCTTTCTTGTTTTTCCTCTCTTTTTTTTCTTTGCCTTTCTTTTTCCTCTCCTTTTCATTTTGTTACGGTCGAATCCTATGGAGATTGCCTACGTATCATGACCCCGCATGAATCAGACCAAGCGTAGTTCTTAGAAAAATAAATAACAAAAATATTTTAGGATTTTCAATTTTTCATAAAAAGCAAATACTTTGATTACAAAGACTCGAAAAACTCAAGACTCAAGAGCAACTAACAGACTCTGAAAAGATGAAAATACTGACTCAAAGAACTAACAGACTCTAACTTAACTGACAGACTTCAAAAGTAGAAAAGTACAGACTCAACAATCACGAATACATTAATGCCTCAAAAACTCCTGCGGCCCGCGGTGCATCATTCGGCCTCGCCGCGGGCCTATGTGCAAGATCCCCTTGGAGCCTCTCCAAATCGCTCATGATTTATCGGACAAATATCATCACCGCCGTAAAGAAAGTGGTGCATGTCATGTCTTCACATGCTTGGAACTTCACAACAATATAATCAGCAATAGCTATGACCCTCTCTCTGATCCTACCCTTCTCCTGAAGCAGACGCCCGACCTACCGATTACGAGCTTCTAATACCTGAGTGTCGTGGAGATGTTGAGTTTGCAACTGTTGCACTTGTTCCTCCATCTGACCCATAAGATCATAACATCGTTCCCTTTCAGCTTTAAAACCCTTGGCTTGTTTGACCATTTTTTTCTCGACAGTGATGACCCTTTTATTTAACCCCATAACCTCATTGTCGTATTGCTCCTTTTACTGTCTAACCAAGCGTGCTCTTTCTTCCGCATTCTTAGCCAATTGTGTTTGAGCCCTGGCCAATTCATTCTCCGCTTTGTTCAAATCAAAACTGTATTCATCCACTTTCTGCCTAAGGTTTTTTATAAGCTTTTCATCCCTAACGCTCCTGGCAGGATTTTCGACTACTATTTTAAACTCTCGAATTTGAGCTCGAATGGCTTCATTTTCTTTGGCTGGCTTCCTCTTTTCACCTTCATTGGCTGCGACTTGCAAACTATTTTCAAACTGAAGGTCTCGGACCTTCTTTTCCAACCTGCTTATGGTGGCTCTGTACTCATTTTCTTTGGTCAGTCAGTCCCACTGCACCTGTGCTCCATCGGTGAACTATTGGACATGGGGTCTTTTTGCGGGCCTTTCAGGCTTAGGATGAACTCGGGATCTTTTACCATACCAAGCAGTGTAACTAGGCTCCACCTATCCTCTAGATAGATCTCGTACTTGAGTTTTAGACCCTAAGAATCTACACTGATGCCAAATCTAACGCATTTTTTCTTCTGGGAAGGCAGCTTCGGGTTCTAACTCAATGACCTATCGACTCAAGTCTTCATCGTGTGGAATGGTCTGGTATCGGCCTAACTGATGTAGGACTTTGTGCGGAGCATAAGGCTGGATACTTCGAAGATCCATTAAATACAGAAAACACTCCTCAGCCGACATATAGATTACTTCTCAGACTGACAGCCACCCGAACGTCCATTCGATTTTGTTTGCAGTCAAGGATTTCAAGTGAGTATGCCATGCTTTTGTACCCTCCAGGACCTCATAACCCTCTACCCGCTTTTCATGTTTTTCAATGCATTTGAGGCCAGTCATACCACAATTCAAGTATCCGGGATGGTGGCAAAGATGTTCCACAATCCATAGTTGTAACAGTATATTGCACCCTACAAAGAACTTTTCTCCTTCTCGGCAAAGGGTCAGGGCTCGGTAAACTTCTGCCAGGATGAACGGCACTATGGTCCCGTTTGCCTTTTTCATCATAAAGTCAGCTATCCCCACGAGTCCCAACTCTATATTCCCATATTTTCTGGGGCAAACCAAAATACCCAGGAACGCTGTTATAAAAGCTAGCCCTCTCCAAGCTTCCCACTTGTCTTGATTTCCTGCATGAGTAAGAAGAGTATCTGGCGTCTCAAAGCCATGAGGATTCCCGTAACGTCGGTACAGAAAGTATAAGGTACAGAATCCATTGGCCAAGTTCCCATCTCTAACGTCCCATTTTGACTCCAGAAAAATGACCATTTTTTTCAAAATTTTCAAAAAAATACCCAGCTTTGCCAATACGGCCTTTCAGCACTTCGAAAGCAAAGATTTTAAGGCTGTGTTGGCTAATCGGCCAAAAACCTTGAAACATGACTAAAGGCGGTTGTTCTTACAAAAATAGCCTTCCGGTGCCCGTTTGAGGGACATTCGGCTATTCTTGACAAGAATGACACCACTTAATTATTTATAGTAAAACAATTTTTTGTTCTTTTTGGGCTATATTTGCAAAAAGGGAAGTTGCACCCGATGGGGGTTGCCTACATATCTCACACCCTGTGAGAATCAAACTAGCTTAGTTCGGGCAAGTAAAATAAATGTGACTATTTTTGAAAACAAAACCTTTTTCTTCTTTTTTTCTTTTTTCATTTTTCTCAAAATTCGGTAGAGTTTCAGTACAATTTGGATTTTTCATTTAAACCTCACAATGGTATTTCTTTTTCCAATTTTCCCCCATCACTCAAAAGCCGGTCAACATGCAAACTCGATGCAAATAAATGCAACAAATAGCACATAAAATATGCATCAGGATGGTCTTTATTATGGGTACACCTGTCCTAGACAGACCCAACCCCTGTGTTGAGTCCCCTAAGTCAAATGCACGTGATGCAACAAATGCTCCTACTAGGGATCTGACATGAGGCTGAATTATTCTAGGGTTAAAAACCTAGGTTTATTTGTTCTAGACCTGGCTTACCCGAGCGGATAACTCGAGCCGGGGGGGGGGGGGGGGGGG
>MU689992.1:29197-61822 GCA_026770625.1 Nicotiana glauca
GGGCAGCATACCGGGAATACAGAAGCTTCGTCGGCTTTGCAACTTATACGAACCTTGTTCTAAATTTGGAATATGACTCTAACAGAAAAGACGTCACAAGAAGTGCACACTCCTTCATGATTTAGAAGACTCAGAGAGAAGAAGGATTCGTAACAGTTTATATACAGTTCACGGAATATCAAAGCGGTAAAAGCAACACTTAGCACATTAGGCCAAAACATGTAACAAAATGAGATAAAGTCAAATATAACAATTTATCTAAGCTCGAATTCTGAAACCTGAACCAAAAGTTCTGGGTTCATTTTCCCAGCAGAGTCGCCAGAGCTGTCACACCTTCTTTTTCCTACTACACCCCTGGAAAAGGGTGTAATAAAGGGAGTTTTTCCAATTAAATGACAATCGAAATGGGATTATATCATTAAAAGAATCAGAGTCTCCACTTGGGAGATTTATGGTGTCCCAAGTCACCGGTTAAAATCCCGAATCGAGGAAAGTATTGACTTTGTATTACAGTCCGCGAACCAAAAATCCGGGTAAGGAATTCTGTTAACCCGGAAGATGGTGTTAGGCATTTCCGAGTTCCGTGGTTCTAGCACGGTCGCTCAGCTGTTATATTCGACTTAATTATCTGATTTTAGAACATTTTGAACCTATGTGTTTTTTACTTCAAAACCGCTTTTGTTCATTTTTAAAGAAGATTGAACGTCGTCTAAAATATGTCTTTGGATCGCGTCATATAAAATGCCCCCGCAATCCGAAACACATTTTATTCAACGTTTTAGGATTGGATTTGGGTCACATAAAATGCACACCCAAATTTAGAAAGGTAATAATATTAAAATAACGCGCCTAAAGCAACTACGCATTTTTTAACTTTGCGAGGGCCATGAAATATTACTAAATGGCACGCCCCAAGTTCTAAGTATTTTAGAAGAAACAATTAAATGAGGGCCACGCATTTGAAGTTTTATTTAGCACGGCACACCTCAATTCTAATTCTTAAAAGGGAATTCAAACTACATTTGGAGGGCCATAGACTATTTATATTATCAAATATGGCTCGCCTCAACTAGTTAACAGTCTGGTCAATTAATACTAAGTGTAATCAGAGGTTCTATTTAAACTGGCTAGGGTGGCTTATATAAGAGGAAACTAATGCATTGTGTAAGAAAACTTGAACCACCACAAAGGTTTGGAGGCCCAAAAAAATCCATCTCTGATTTGAAGAGACCCTCAGAGCTGGGCCTCAAAATAGGCCCAAATGCGGAACCTTGCGGTTATTGATTCAGGACCTAGCATCGAATCCTTACCACAACACTTGAGGCTGTCAATGAATTTTAAATAAGCCCAGAACGAGACTAAGGCCTATGCAACCAAACTAAGGAAGTGCTTTTAACTCACCATTAGCCAACCCAATAATACCTAATAACGGTTTGATCATGAAAGCCGTTGTGAGTCCCAATTTCAATGATTAACAAAAGGCATTGGAATCTAACAATTTCAACTTCATGACAATGTAGCTAATCACACTACACTTGCACGAAAATTACCATATCTATTGATTTTTGGTTATTCAACATCTAGTTAAGCAAATGGCTACTCAGAATGATATACAAAATTTCATTATTTACCCAGCTAAGAAAACGTGATGTTCTAATTTTTAAGCAGACTTAAACATCATGACCAGGTTTAGTTACATAGTGTTGATTTTCAGATTACAAAATATTCGACCAAGTTTGAATCCCTTGTCCATATAAAATCAAATTCAACCCCTAAAAGCACTACCACTAACCAACATTCAAATGTAAACATATTCAAACTAAATCTCAAAATAAAGACAGAATTAAACTCCTATAATGAGAATAAATGGCAACATGCTTCAAATCTTCCTGACTTCCATATAACAAAGGGTTTACAACGAGTAGAATTAAATGTGCAAGGAAATGATAGTAAAAGAGGGGTAAGATTCAGCAGTAGCAACAACAGGGCCCAGTAGTAGAAATAAACCCAGGAAACAGCTTTAAACCAACAAAAACTGATGCTCAACCATAAAACTTCAACACCAGATTCCATTCATCTCAGCCTAGATAGGTTAGAAAGCTATTTCAGGAATTAGAGTTGAAAAGATCACAAGAAGAAACCAATGAAACAATAATTTCCACAAACTTCAAACCAAAACTCCTTCTAAAACGCACAAACTAACACTAAATTTAATCCATTTCAATTCTCAGGATATTCAGAAGATCTTTCAGAGATTGAAGGCTTCAGAAATCAAAGGAGAGAAGAAAAAACAAGTCAATGAAATAGTATTTTAATTAACAACATTCAACCGTCTCTATTTTCTGTATTTTTAGCTCTTGAATCCTCTATTAAACTAGAAGTGAAAATGCCTTTATAGGCGAGTTACTAAGGCTGCAAATGTAAGCTAGACTTTGCACTTGACCCCTTTCTTAGTTTCCCTTTTTGCTGCTTAGTCCCTGATTTTTTAACATATTGGCCAAGTAAAACCCATTTTCAGCTTCTAAGAAGCTTCCTTAGCAGTTATTAAAAGATTCCCTACCCTAAACTTTCCAAACTACCCCCCAAATGTCCCTAAATTACTGTAGTATACTACATGGGTCAAGTTGACCCAAGGTTGAGCCCCAAACTGGCTAATTTTCCTTTTCTCTGGGCTTCCAATTTAACAGAGACCCAACCCAAACTACAAGATTTCAACAGGCCTAACCCAAGTAAAAGAACAAAAATTCTTGACCCATAATTATACAACAAAGAGGAAATCTGACCCCCTGATAACAAACAAAAGACCTTAAACCAATAACAGCAATTTGATAAAAAATTAATCATGCAATCAAGAACATTTGCTCCATAGACTTAAAAAGATATGGAGAAGAGGATAGACAGTATTAGGATGATAATAAGGAATGGACAACAAAAAATACAAAAAAAACGAAGGAAGTGAATACCCGTTTTGTGCCTCTCGAACCCAACGAACAGAACCGCCCATAAGAACTCTGGCCGGCATCCGAGGAATCCAAAATTAATCATAACTTGCATTAATCAATAGCTTCTATTAGAAGCCATTAACTAATGTTAGTTCTGACTCAAATCTAACAAAGAAAAATGAAGGAACAAAACTTGACATTCCCGGCTTAATTTGGATCTAACACTTAGGGGATTCTAAGATATTTTGAAAGAAATTGAGATGGGATATGAGATAAGGGTGGTGTGGGGGTTATCTGGTACCGATTTGGGGTTGATTGGGCACACCGCCGCCGGGCAAAGATGGCAAAGCGGTGCAAGGCGGCGTCAAGGTTCATTGATGAAGATGAGAGACAGGGGATTTTGGTCTTAGGTTTTTGGTCATTTGGGTAGTCTTATGCCAAATGGGAAAATCAATTGAAGCCAACAGATGGGATACGATAAAGGGCCATGATTGACTTGAAATTAGACAACTCAAAATGACTTAGTATTATCCCCCTACTACGTCGTTTCAGAGTCTCAAGGCTAGGGACTTGAACTGGGTCATGAGCTACACTTGGGCGGGTTTTGTTCGGTTTGGGGTGGATCCGTTTGGGCTTGAAGATGACTTAATTAATCTAGCTCAAATCCTCTTTCTTCATTTCCCATTAATTCTTTTTACTTCCCTATCTTTTCTTTTCTTTTTCTTTTTCTTTTTTTTTTAAATTTTCTGAAAATTAAAACTAAATTAAATTAAAAACCAAACTAACTCATTAAAAATACTAACTAATCCTAAATAATTAACACCATTAATAAATTAAAGAAAAACTACTCAAAAATCAAAAATTAAAATTAAAGAGTGCAAAATGACTATTTTTCTGATTTTCCTATTTATAAAATAATTTAATTACTAAATAATTCTTAAAATGTAAAATTAATTTCTAAATGCACGTGCAACACATTTTTTGTATTTTATTTTTCACTAATTAAAATGCACAAAAAAATGCAAACAATTAACAGAAAATGCCACAAAAATCCACAAAATTGCAAACACTGAAAGACATTACTTTGTTTTGAATTTATGGGAGTATTCATATAGGGCAAAAATCACGTGCTCACAGCTGCCCCTCTTTGCTCGAAAACACGAAGAGTTTTCGTGCAAAGATAAAGTGAGCGGATACGAGCGATTTTTGCCCGTTTGAATACTTCGTGGGAAGCATTTTTGCAAGAGTTAACCGCAGCCTGCTTCTAAGGTTGCCTACATATCCTTGGATAAAAAGGAATCAGGTCAGTGTAGTTCAGGAATGTCTGGTAGCTGGGACTATCATGAAGCTGCTGCTGCTGCTACTGCTTACTGAACCCCTTATTACACCATGTCGAAATAAAAAAGAAGCTAAACTAGGCTATGATCTATGCATTACAAAAATCCTATCTATATCCTCAAACTTGCTCTTGTGCTTCTTATTGCCTTGTTGACTTGTATTCTCCCGGTGAAATCCCTTTGTTGCCGCCTTGAATTGTAATCCGAGATATTTTCCCTTTCTCCAGGTGGACGCCTGACTGTTGAAGTCGAATTGTATTCCCTTGCTCTCCATGTGGGCTCCTGATTGCTTAAACTTGAATATATTACCTTGTTCTCCGGGTGGGTTCCTGATTGCTGAACTTGAAATGTATTCCCTTATTCTCCAGGTGGGTTCCTGATTGCTGAACTTCAAATGTATTCCCTTGCTCTCCAGGTGGGCTCCTGATTGCTGAAACTTGAATGTATTCCCTAATTCTCTAGGTGGGCTCCTGATTTCGAATAAAAAAATACAAAACAAAGAAACTTTTCTGCCTTTGTTTAGTGGCTGGACACATATGTGAGTCTAAACTAAATCCTGTTACCAAATATCAGTAAGAATTTGAAAGCTAAAACTTGAATTGTACTCCCTTGTTCTCCAGGTGGGCAACTGATTGCTGAAACTTGAATGTATTCCCTTGTTCTCCAGGTGGGCTCCTGATTGCTGAAACTTAAAATGTATTCCCTTGTTCTCCAGGTGGGCTCCTTATTGCTAAAACTTGAATGTATTCCCTTGTTCTCTAGGTGGGCTCCTAATTGCTGAAACTTGAATGTATTTCCTTGTTCTCCAGGTGGGCTCCTAATTTCAATAAAAATAGACAAAACAAAGAAAAACATTTGCTCCAGTTTGGTGGCTGGGCACATATGTGATTGTTAACTAAATCATGTTACCAAATATCAGTAAGAATTTGAAAGCTAAAACTTGAATTGTACTCCCTTGTTCTCCAGGTAGACTCCTGATTGCTGAAACTTGAATGTATTCCCTTGTTCTCCAGGTGGGCTCCTAATTGCCGAACTTGAAATATATTCCCTTATTCTATTGGTGGGCTCTTGACTGCTGAAACTTGAATGTATTCCCTTGTTCTCCACGTGGGCTCCTGACTTCAACAAAAAAAAACAAAACAAAGAAATTTTCTGATCCAGTTTGGTGGCTGGGCACAGGTGTGAGTGTAAAACTAAATCATGTTATCAACTATCAATAAACTCTAAAACTTGAATTGTACTCCCTTGTTCTCCAGGTGGGTGCATGTTTGCTGAACTTGAAATGTATTCCCTTGTTCTCCAGGTGGGCTCCTGATTGCTGAAACTTGAACGTATTCCCTTGTTCTCCAGGTGGGCTCCTGACTGTTGAAACTTGAATGTATTCCCTTGTTCTCCAGGTGGGCTCCTGATTGCTGAAACTTAAATGTATTCCCTTGTTCTCCAGGTGGGCTCCTGATTGCTGAAACTTTAATATATTCCCTTGTTCTCCAGGTGGGCTCCTAATTGCTGAAACTTAAATGTATTCCCTTGTTCTCCAGGTGGGCTCCTGATTTCCAAAAAAATAGACAAAACAAAGAAAATTTTCTTCTCTAGTTTGGTGGTTGGGCACATATGTGACTGTAAAGTAAATCATGTTACCAAATATCAGTAAGAATTGAAACCTAAAACTTGAATTGTACTCTCTTGTTCTCCAGGTAGGCTCCTGATTGTTGAAACTTGAATGTATTCCCTTGTTCTCCAGGTGGGCTCCTGATTGCTGAACTTGAAATGTATTCCCTTGTTCTCCAGGTGGGCTCCTGATTGCTGAACTTGAAATGTATTCCCTTGTTCTCCAGGTGGGCTCCTGACTGCTGAAACTTGAATGTATTCCCTTGTTCTCCAAGTGGGATCCTGACTTCAACAAAAATAGACAAAATAAAGAAAATTTTCTGCTCATGTTTCAATCAAAGGAAAATCTTGTCAGTTTGAAATGGTGGTTAGTTGATGGCATTCTTGCTGAAGGTATCTCCGCTGCCATATTTTGTTTTGACCTACTTCCCCGAACTGCCCCATGACCTTTGACGACCCGAGTGTTCTATACGCACATTGTTGTTCTACTCCTCTGACCCCTTTATCTAAACCTTTGCATCTCCCACGACATTACCAAATCATTCTACCGATGAAACTTTCGGTGATTCCTTTTATCCCATTTTACATCATGCTATCTTTGGTATGTTCTGGCCACACTGTGCTTTGCAATTTTGGAAGCTGGTAGTGAGCTTTGAAGTCTTTTCTTATTTGCTTTGAATGGGACTGACATTGAAACATCTTATAGAAATGGACCCCAAAAGAAATGAAATGCAATGACCTTGAGAAAATAGGACGACTTGCTAAAAGGAAAAAGAAAAGAGACTTATCTGAGTGGAACAGCTGGCACCAATGAATATGACATGCATTTTGGATTAACCGGCCCAGTCTGTCTAACCAACCAACTTTCAATTGCCTTACTTTCTTGCCCCAGAATTTCATAACTTGATTTTTTCACCCAAACCTTAACCTTGTTTATCCTGCAGTGCCCTGAAAGGTTTCCACCAACGAACCTCTCTCATTTGTTCATCTATCAACTCACTTTCACCTTGCGGTGCCCGCGAGGGTTTTCACCAATAAGACTCTCTCATTTTTCATTTCTCTCAGCTCCTGCCGCCTTATGGTGCCCGTAAGGGTTTTCACCAATAAGACTCTCTCATTTTTTATTTCTCTCAGCTCTCATCGCCTTACGGTGCACGTGAGGGTTTTCACCAATAAGACTCTCTCATTTTTGATTACTTTCCTACTTGGACCGGAGTGTTGCCCCTGATATGAATCACCTTTTCTTGCTCGACTTGGAATTTCTTGAAGACTGATCAGAATGTCTTTCTTTGGACCGTGATGTGGGCTTTTGGATAGGGTTAGAAAGAAAAGGTATTGAAGGCTCAAAACAATTCAAATGGCTTAAAAATTACAACTTTTGGAATCAGATTTCTTACAACAACTTCAACTTCTACCCCAGTTTCTTGCTTGGGAAATTTTGGATTTTTACTTTGATGGGAATGAACCGTAAGGCTGCCTAACTATCCTTAAAAGGAATCAAGTCGAATTTAATTCATGACATAGTAATTGATTTGTTGTTGTGATTTTTCCTTTCTTTTCCTTCCACTTTCTCTTCGTTTCTTTTCTTTCTTCCTTTCCTTTTTGTTGTTTTGTCATTTTTTCCTTTTTCTTTTCTCTCTTTTTTCCTTTTCCTTCTCTTTTTTTTCTCTTTTTTTCATTTTGCTTTTCTCTCTTATCCTTTACATAACTTTCACGCTTGTACTTCTGATCCTTGCTACTGATTCCGAAAGAGGGGTATGAAAGAAAGTCAATAAGGCTCAAAAGCGGTGACAAAGGATAAAGTGTTTAGATAGTAGAACAAGATGCCTTCGTCATTTCAATCTCCAAAACATGCCGAGTACAAACAAATACAAAGAAAATCAAAGAAAATCATGCATAATATCTCTTGACCGTATCGGAATTGATGGCCATTTCAACACACTTGCCTTCTATATCTGCCAAATACAAAGTACCATTGGACAACATTCTCATCACGATGAACAGCCCCTGCCAATTTGAGGCGAACTTTCCTTTGGCCTCAGCCTGATGTGGAAAGATACGTCTCAATACTTGCTGACCTACTTCGAACTTTCATAGACGCACCTTCTTATTATATGCTCTTTCCATTCTCTGTTGATAAAATTGGCCATGATACACTGCTGCCAATCTTTTCTCATTGATCAAACTTAATTGCTCCAATCGGGTTTTGACCCACTCATCATCATCAATCTGTGCTTCATCATCAGACTCAATTTCTTGTATTATTGTTTTAGAGTTGGATTGGATTTTAAGACTAGGCCAAAGATTCCTCATGCATGTCATGTCATTTTAACAAACAAAAAAAGAATTGTACAAGAAAGAAAGAAAAAAACAAAAACAAAAACTATCAGGAATGAAAAAGAAGGGAAATTGCATTTCATTGAAATTTTAAGATAACAAAGTTTAACTCATCCAAACGGACAAAACTTAGAATCTGAATTACAACCCTGGAAATAATCCAGATTAATACTGAAAGAAAAATCAAAGCCGACTACCAAGACTCCCTCCAAGTAGGAAGAGGAGTAGCTTCCCAATTGTTGGTCTTTCCATAGGGCCCCACAAATTACACAACTGCCTTGCTTGATCCCTCTCCAGCTTCCACCATATTCACCTCAATGAACAACCTCTCGAACCCCTTATCCAAATCTCCATCAACATCAATCAATGAACCGGGAACCGTTGATACTGGGTGCTTTCTGGCACTAGGCATGACAAATGATCTGGACAGCCATGGGATGGGCTTTGGAAGAACCCATGCTCTTTGTTTTAACTTTCTGGCTCGCCTTATGTCTGCAGTTGTAGGCTTGAACCCAAAACCAAAAGTATCCAAGTTTTTGGGAAGAGACACTGACTGTTCATTGCCTTGCAGAGAAGCACCCAAACTCTTGCCAGGTACGAAGCCATTCTTCAACATCTCAAAAGCCACCATGACTGATACGGCTGCTTCTTTCGGAATTGGAACACATTCCCCTTCTGAGATATTTTCAACTGATACTGTATCAAAACCCTGGAAGACCCACGGCCCCTTATTGTCTTCAACCTCGATGAGAGGCATAATGGCATCATTTTGGGCACACAAACTATCCTCTCTGTGTACCACAATTTCCTATCTATCCCATTCAAATTTAACCATCTGGTGCAGGGTAGATGGCACTGCCTTGGCGGCATGAATCCAGGGTCGGCCCAGCAAAAGATTGTAAGAAATTGCCACATCCAGCACTTGGAATTCCATAAAAAATTCAATTAGCCCTATTGTCAGCTCCAGCATTATGTCTCCGACTGAATCTTTCCCTCCACCATCGAACCCCCGAATGCAAAGTCTATTCTTGTGAATTCTTTCATTGTCCACTTTCAATTTGTCCAGGGAGAAGAGATGGCAAATATCTGCGCTAGACCCATTGTCAATTAGTACCCAGGTATCCACGGAATCTTCGCACTTCACCGTAAGATAAAGGGCTCTATTATGCTCTGTACCCTCCATGGGCAATTCATCATCAGAAAAAGTGACTCTGTTTACCTCAAAAATATCATTTGTTATCTTTTCTAGATGGTTTACACAGATCTTGTCAGGAACGTGGGCCTCATTCAAGATTTTCATCAGCGCCCAGCGGTGCTCGTCCAAATGGATTAACAATAAGAGCAATGTGATCTGAGCAGGGGTCTTCCTCAACTTCTCTACAATAGAATAGTCCTATACCTTCATCTTCTTTAAGAACTCTACCGCTTCTTCTTCGGTCATAGCTTTATTCACTGACACCGAGTTATCTTTAGAGGTTTTGGCTTTTCTTAACTCCTCTAGGGAAAAGCATTTCCCCGAGCGAGTCAGACCATATGTCTTACAAACTTCTTCTTTGACCTCTTTCCCTTTGTAAATCATTTTCATTCGGCCATAATTCAATTAGACGACCTTGCTGTTGACTAGTGGTAGTTGAGTCACTGGTTTGATAATAACAGACTCTTAGCGAGAACCTTTCACGATTACAACGGTCTTGTTAGCTGCCCCTGGCACCACCACTTTTGCTTCTTCTTGTTTCACTGCAACCTTACTCGAAGACTCCTTCTTAACTACCATAACTGGTTTACTGTCTGTCTCCTTCAACTTGATTAACGACTTCCTACTAGTTGACTTTTCACTCGACTTGAATTCGTTGGACCTGATCATCATTATAGTCTGCGAGGGTTTCTTAGGCTCCCCCCTCTATGTATCAACTCGATCATATCGGTCTCATGATGGGCCGGTAATGGATTCTGATTGATATTAGGTGCCTCTGGGGATTGGACCTCGATCTGATTGGTATCGATGAGCTCTTGAATAGCTGTCTTCAAATGCCAGCATTTCGTTGTGTCGTGTCCCGAAGCACCTGAACAATATTCGTAACTCACCGAGTGATCAAGATTCCTCGGGGAAGGATTTGGCAGTTTTGGCTCAATTGGATTCAACATACCCAACTGTCTCAACCTGAGGAATAAACTAGTATAAGATTCTCCTAATGGAGTTAAAGTCTTTTTCCTCTGCAATCTCTCATTCTTGAGGGCATGATTAAGCCGAAAACTTGTTCCACGGGGATTTCGGTAGGATCTTATGGGTGGATAGGCATTTTGTGGAGCTAGGTAGGGATTATGTGGGGTTGGCGCATGCTATTGCGCGTATGCGGGAAGTTGAGTGTATATCTGAGCATGATGGACAGAGAAGTGGGGATCTGGTAGTGGGTAGTAGTGTTGTGGTTGGCTATATGGGGTGTGGGGGTAAGTTTGGTGGTGGGGTCGAGGCTGGTTATAGTAAGGTGATAGACCCCTGGACCAAGCTCTTGACTCAATTGTTGCTACGTCCTCTTTCTTCTTCTTTCCCAATACACCTCCAGTGCCGGTTTGAATGGCCTGGGAGGTCACTTTAATTGCTGAATAACTCATTATTATGTTGAACTTGAGTCCTTCATCTACCATGCTTTCCATTTTTACCACTTCGTTAAAGGATTTCCCTACTGCTGACACCAAGTGACCGAAATAAGTGGGCTCTAAGGCCTGCGAGAAGTAATCAGCCATTCCACTCTCTTTCATCGTAATCTTAGTCAATGAAAGACGATACCGGAATGATTTCAAGATTATACTAAAAATGGCAGGCAAATGCTTGGGCTAGATCATCCCAAGTGTACCACCGACCATGATCTTGTCGGGTGTACCATTCCAAAGTTGAGCCACTTAAACTTTGACTGAAGTACGCCATCAGTAGTTCATCTCTCCAGCCTTCTCCTCTCATCTTGCTACAAAAACCTCTCAGGTTTGCCACTGGATCACCATGCCCGTCGTATAAATCAAACTTAGGCATCTTAAGTCCTGTTGGCAACTGAACATCTGGGAACAGACATAGATCCTTATAGGCCACACTTACCTGACCCCCTAACCCTTGCACATTCCTGAAGGATTGCTTCAAGCTCTTGACTTTTGTAATCATCTCCTCATGCTCAGAATTCTTAGGAGGCTTCTCAGTTTCTACCGAGAGATCAAAATGAGGAGTGTAAGAACATGGTTCTTGTGCTTTGAAGGTCGGTTCTAGGGGATAATAATGATTGTCGTGAGTCAGGAATAGTGGCTCACTGGAAGATTGGTGCAATGCAGCAGGTGGAGGTGCCACAAACACAAGAGTGATTGGTGGAGGAGGGTATGGGACTTGTTTGGGTGGTGGAGCTGGTGCTGTTTAGCAGGTGGTACCATAGCATTTTTGGTAGGTGGGAAAGGCTGGCGATGAGTTCATAGTAGGAGGCTCCTGAGGTTGAGCCAATGGTGGGATATAAGCAGGGTTGGCGGGATAAACCGGTGGTGGATGCCCCTTTGACCAGGCTTGGTACATTTTGGCCATTTGCCGCTTCAGCTTATACATCTCTTCTTTCATCGCATTAACATCCAGTTCTTCCACCTCTTTTGATGGGTCGACAATACGCGCCTCTAGTTTTTGGTTGGTCATGTTCAGCTTGTCTTTTGACCGGGTGTTATAGGAGTGAGTTGCCAGAATGCCAATCAACTAACCACCTGTCTGGACTTAATACATAAACAACAATTTTGTTAGCGGTTAGGGCTTTAACATATTGGTAACTGCACATTAGGGGAATGAATGCACCTAAGCAGTTAACCGATTCTATTATGCATTTGCTCAGCTGCTTTCGTCATCCCGGCTCTTCCGTTGCAACTTCTCTTTTTCCCTCTTTTTTCTCTCTATTTTTCATTCTTGCCTTTGCTTTCTCTTTGTTTTTATTCTCTCATTTCCCTCTCTTGTTTTGCTATAGTTTATTTCTCTCGGTTTATTATTTTCTCTTTTTTTCTTTTCTTTTCCTTTCTTATTTTTCCTCTTTTTTTTTCTTTGCCTTTCTTTTTTCTCTCTTTTTCATTTAGTTATGGTGAATCCTATGGAGATTGCCTACGTATCATGACTCCGCATGAATCAGACCAAGCGTAGTTCTTGAAAAAATAAATAACAAAAAGATTTTGGGATTTTCAATTTTTCATAAAAAGCAAATACTTTGATTACAAAGACTCGAAAAACTCAAAACTCAAGAGCAACTAACAGATTCTGAAAAGATGAAAATACTGACTCAAAGAACTAACAGACTTTAATTTAACTGACAAACTTCAAAAGCATAAAAGTACAGACTCAACAATAATGAATACATTAATGCCTCGAAAACTCCTAGGGCCCGTGGGGCATCACTCGGCCTCGCCGCGGGCCTATGTGCAAGATCCCCTTGGAGCCTCTCCAAATCGCTCATGATTTGTTGGACAAATGTCATCACTGCCACAAAGAAAATGGTGCGGGTCATGTCTTCACAAGCTTGACACTTCACAATAATATAATCAGCAATAGTTATGACCCTCTCTCTGATCCTACCCTTCTCCTGAAGCAGACACCCGACTTGCCGATTACGAGCTTCTAATACCTCAGTGTCGTGGAGATGTTGATTTTGCAGTTGTTTCACCTCTTCCTCTATCTGAGCCATAAGATCATAACATTGTTCCCTTTCAGCTTTAAAATCCTTGGTTTGTTTGACCATTTTTTTTCTCGATAGTAATGACCCTTTTCTTTAACCCCGCAACCTCATTATCGTATTGCTTCTTTAACTGTCTAACTAGGCATGCTCTTTCTTCCACATTCTTTGCCAATTGTGTTTGAGTCCTGGCCAATTCATTCTCCGCTTTGTTCAAATCAAAATCATAGTCATCCACTTTCTGCCTAAGGTTTTTTATAAGCTTTTCATCCCTAACGCTCCTGGCAGGATTTTTGGCTGCTATTTTCATCTCTCGAATTTGAGCTCGAAGGGCTTCATTTCTTTGGCTAGCTTCCTATTTTCACGTTCATCGGTTGCGGCTTGCAAACTGTTTCAAACTGAAGGTCTTGGACCTGCTTTTCCAATGTGCTTCTGGTGGCTCTGTACTCATTTTTTTGGTCAGCCAGTCCCACTGCACCTGTGCTCCATCGGTGAACTATTGGACATGGGGTCATTTTGCGGGCCTTTCAGGCTTAGGATGAACTCGGTATCTTTTACCATACCAAGCAGTGTAACTAGGCTCCACCTCTCTTCTACATAGATCTCGCACTTGAGTTTTAGACCCTAAGAATCTACACTGATGCCAAATCTGATGCATTTTTTCTTCTGGGAAAGCTGCTTTGGGTTCTAACTCAATAACCTATCGACTGAAGTCTTCATCATGAAGAATGTTTTGGTATCGGCCTAACTGACGTAGGACTTTGTGCGGAGCATAAGGTTGGATACTCTTAAGACCCATCAACAGCATAAAACACTCCTCAGCCAACATATAGATTACTTCTCCGACTGACAGCCACCCAAACGTCCATTCGATTTTGTTTGCAGTCAAGGATTTCAAGTGAGCATGCCATGTAACAACATATAGCACCCTACAAAGAACTTTTCTCCTTTTCGGCAAAGGTTCAGGGCTCGGTATATTTCTGCCAGGATCAACAGCACTATGGTCTCATTTGCCTTTTTCATCATAAATTTAGTTATCCCCACGAGTCCCAGCTCTATATTCCCATCTTTTCTAGGGCAAACCAAAATACCCAGGAACGCCATTATAAAAGCTAGCCCTCTCCGAGCTTCCCACTTGTCTTGATTTCCTGCGTGAGTAAGACCAGTATCTGGCATCTCAAAGCCACGAGGATTCCCGTAACGTCGGTACAGAAATTAGAAGGTACAAAATCCATTGGCCAGGTTCCCATCTCTAACGTCCCGAGTTATGCTTAACAAGTCCAAAAATTTGTGAGGGGTTACTGTTCTAGGTACCATCGAGTATCGAGTTTGGAGATTCCCTTCAGAACTAGCGTATCCTGCTCTCTCTTCTAGTGTAGGAGTTAGCTCGAAATCAGCAAAGTGGAATACATTATGTGCGGGTCCAAAATGCTATCAAAGCCTCAATTATGTCCTTTCTCGGCTTAACCTTCAAGAGCCCAATAAGATCAACCAACCTTTTGTCATGACTTTCCTACTGTCGTCCCCTAAATCATGCCACCACATATGTAGCTCCAAAGGGATCTCCTAACGGACTGAAAAGGTTCATTTTGATTTGTTCTCATCCTGCACATTTATTAAGGTGATTTTAATTAAAACAAAACTACGACTCATTTTGACTCTAGAAAAATGACCATTTTTTTCAAAATTTTCACAAAATATCTGTCTTTGCCAATATGGCCTTTCAGAACTTCGAAAACAAAGATTTTAAGGCTGTGTCGGCTAACCGGCCAAAAACCTTGAAAAATGACTAAGGGCAGCTGTTCTTGCAAAAATAGCTTTCCGGCGCCCTTTTGAGGGACATTCGGCTATTCTTGACAAGAATGGCATCACCTAAATTATTTATAGTAAAACAATTTTTTGTTCTTTTTGGGCAATATTTGCAAAAAGGGAAGTTGCACCCGATGGGGGTTGCCTACGTATCTCACACCCTGTGAGAATCAAACTGGCGTAGTTCGGGCAAGTAAAATAAAATCAACTATTTTTTAAAACAAAACCTTTTTCTTCTTTTTTTCTTTTTTCTCAAAATTCAGTAGAGTTTCAGTACAATTTGGATTTTTCATTTAAACCTCACAATGCCATTTCTTTTGCCAATTTTCCCCCATCACTCAAAAGCCGGTCAGCATGCAAATCTGAAGCAAATAAATGCAACAAATAGCACGTAAAATATGCATCATAATGGTCTATTATTGTGGGTACACCTGTCCTAGACGGACCTAACCCCTGTGTTGAGTCCCCAAAGTCAAATGCACATGATACAACAAACGCTCCTACTAGGGATCCGGTATGAAGCTGAGTTATTCCAGGTTTAAAAACTGGGTTTATTTTTTCTAGACCTGGCTTACCCAAGCAGACAACTAGAGCCGGGAGAGGGGGGCAGCGTACCGGGAATACAGAAGCTTCTCCGGCTTTGCAACTTATCCGAACCTTATTCTAAATTTGGAATACGACTCTAACAGAAAAGAAGTCACACGAAGTGCACACTCCTTCATGATTTAGAAGACTCAGAGAGAAGAAGGTTTCGTAATAGTTTATATACAGTCCCGGAATATCAAAGCGGTAAAAGAAACACTTAGCACATTAGGCCCAAACATGTAACAAAATCAGATAAAGTCAAATATAATAATTTATCTAAGCTCGAATTCTGAACCCTGAACCAAAAGTTCTGGGTTCATTTCCCCAGCAGAGTCGCCAGAGTTGTCACACCTTCTTTTTCCTACTACACCCCTGGAAAGGGTATAATAAAGGGAGTTTTTCCAATTAAAGGACAATCGAAACGAGATTATATTATTAAAAGATTCAGAGTCACCACTTGGGAGATTTATAGTGTCCCAAGTCACCGGTTCAAATCCCGAAACGTGGAAAGGATTGACTCTGTATTACAGTCCGCGAACCAGAAATCCAGGTAAGGAATTCTGTTAACCCGGGAGAAGGTGTTAGGCATTCCCGAGTTCCGCGGTTCTAGCACGGTCGCTCAACTGTTATATTCGGCTTAATTATCTGATTTTAGAACATTTTGAACCTATGTGTTTTTAACTTCAAAACCGCTTTTGTTCATTTTTAAAGAATATTTAACGTCGTCTAAAACATATCTTTGGATCGCGTCACATGAAATGCACCCGCAATCCGAAACATATTTTATTCAACGTTTTAGGATTTGGATTTGGGTCACATGAAATGCACACCCAAATTTAGGAAGGGAATATTATTAAAATAACGCGCCTAAAGCAACTACGCATTTTTTAACTTTGCGAGGGCCATGGAAATTTGCTAAATGGCACGCCCCGAGTTCTAAGTATTTTAGAAGAAACAATTAAATGAGGGCCACGCATTTGAAGTTTTATTTAGCACAGCGCACCTTAATTCCAATTCTTAAAAGGGAATTAAAACTACATTTGGAGGGCCATAGGCAATTTATATTATCAAATATGGCTCGCCTCAACTAGTTAACAGTTTGGTCAATTAATACTAAGTGTAATCAGAGGTTCTATTTAAACTAGCTAGGGTGGCTTATATAAGAGGAAACTAATGCATTGTATAAGAACACTTGAACCACCACAAAGGTTTGGAGGCCCAAAAAAAATCCATCTTTGATTCGAAGAGACCCTCAGAACTGGGCCTGAAAATAGGCCTAAATGCGGAACCTTGCAGTTATTGATTCAGGACCTAGCATCGAATCCTTACCACAACACTTGAGGCTGTCAATGAATTTTAAATAAGCCCAGAACGAGACTAAGGCCTATGCAACCAAACTAAGGAAGCGCTTTTAACTCACCATTAGCCAATCCAATAACACCTAATAACAAGTTGATCATGAAAGCCGTTGTGAGTCCCAATTTCAATGATTAACAAAAGGCATTAGAATATAACAATTTCAACTTCACGACAATGCAGCTAATCACACTACACTTGCACAGAAATTACCATATCTATTGATCTTTGGTTATTCAACATCTAGTTAAGCAAATGGTTACTCATAATGATATACAGAATTTCATTACTGACCCAGCTAAGCAAACATGTTGTTCTAGTTTTCAAGCAAACTTAAACATCATGACCAGGTTTAGTTACACAATGCTGATTTTCAGATTACAAAATATTCAACCAAGTTTGACTCCCCTGTCCATTTCAAATCAAATTCAACCCCTAAAAGCAAAACCACTAACCAACATTCAAACGTAAACATATTCAAACTAAAACTCGAAACAAAGATAGAATTAAACTCCCATAATGAGAATAAACGGCCAACATGCTTCAAATCTTCTTGACTTCCATATCACAAAGGTTTTACAGCGAGTAGAATAAAATGTACCTGGAAATGAGAGTAAAAGAGGGGTAAGATTCAGCAGTAGCAACAATAGGGCCCAGCAGTAGAAATAAACCCAGGAAACAGCTTTAAACCAACAAAAATTGATGCTCATCCATAAAACTTCAACACTAGATTCCATTCATCTCAGCCCAAATAGTTTAGAAAGCTATCTCAGGAATTAGAGTTGAAAAGTCACAAGAAGAAACCAATGAAACAGTAATTTCCACAAACTTCAAACAAAAACTCCTTCTAAAACACACAAACTAACACTAAATTTAATCCATTTCAATTCTTAAGATATTCAGAAGATCTTTTAGAGATTGAAGGCTTCAGAAATCAAAGGAGAGAAGAAACAACAACTCAATGAAACATTATTTTAATTTTCAACATTCAACCGTCTCTATTTTCTGTATTTTTAGCTCCTAAATCCTCTATTAAACTGCAAGTAACAATGCCTTTATAGGCAAGTTACTAGGGCAGCAAATGTATGCTAGACTTTGCACTTGACCCCTTTCTTAATTTTCCTTTTTGCTGCCTAGTCCCTGATTTTCTAACTTATTGGCCAAGTAAAACCCATTTTCAGCTTCTAAGAAGCTTCCTTAGCAGTTATTAAAAGATTCCCCACCCTAAACTTCCCAAACTACCCCCAAATGTCCCTAAATTACTGCAGTATACTACATGGGTCAAGTTGACCCAAGGTTGAGCCCCAAACCGGCTAATTTTCCTTTTCTCTGGGCTTCCAAATTAATAGAGACCCAACCCAAACTAAAAGACCTCAACAGGCCTAACCCAAGTAAAAGGACAAAAATTCTTGACCCATAATTACACAACAAAGAGGAAATCTGACCCCTGATAACAAACAAAAGACCTTAAACCAATAACAATGATTTGATAAAAAATTAATCATGAAATCAAGAACATTTGTTCCATAGACTTAAAAGATATGGAGAAGAGGATAGACAGTATCACGATGAGAACAAGGAATGGACAACAAAAAATACAAAAAAAACGAAGAAAGTAAATACCCGTTTTGTGCCTCTCGAACCTAACGAACAGAACCGCCCATAAGAACTCTGGCTGACATCCGGGGAATCCAAAATGAATCATAACTTGCATTAATCAATAGCTTCTATCAGAAGCCATTAACTAATGCTAGTTCTGACTCAAATCTAACAAAGAAAAATGAAGGAACAAGACTTGACATTCCCGGCTTACTTTGGATCAAACACTTAGGGGATTATAAGATGTTTTGAAAGAAATTGAGATGGGATATGAGATAAGGGAGGTGTGGGGGTTATCTGGTACCGATTTGGGGTTGATTGGGCACGCCACCGTGGGGCGGAGATGGCAAAGTGGTGCAAGGCGGCATCAAGGTTCGTTGATGAAGATGAGAGACAGAGGATTTTGGTCTTAGGTTTTTGGTCGTTTGGACAATCTTATGCCAAATGGGAGAATCAATTGAAGCCATCGGATGGGATACAATAAAGGTCCAAGATTGACTTGAAATTAGACAACTCAAAACGACGTAGTATTATCCCCCTACTAAGTCGTTTAAGAGTCTCAAGGCTAGGGACTTGGACCGGGTCAATGTCTACACTTGGGCGGGTTTTGTTCGGTTTGGGGTGGATCCGTTTGGGCTTGGATATGACTTAATTAATCTGGCCCAAATCCTCATTCTTCATTTCCCATTAATTGTTTTTAGTTCCCTTTCTTTTCTCTTTTTTTTTTTAATTTTCTGAAAATTAAAACTAAATTAAATTAAAAACCAAACTAACTCATTAAAAATACTAACTAATCCTAAATAATTAACACCATTAATAAATTAAATAAAAACTACTCGAAAATCAAAAATTAAAATTAACGGGTGCAAAATGACTATTTTGTGATTTTTCTTTTTATAAAACAACTTAATTACTAAATAATTCTTAAAATAAAAAATTAACTCTTAAATGCACATGAAAAAGATTTTTTGTATTTTTTTTCACTAATTAAAATGCACAAATAAAAATGCAAACAATTAACAGAAAATACCACGAAAATCCACAAAATTGCAAACACTGAAAGACATTATTTTATTTTGAATTTATGGGAGTAATTCATATAGGAAAAAAATCACGTGCTCACAATAGAACCTATTTAAGGATGAACTTCTTGTTATATTAATATAGTTTTTCCGGTTTAATCTCTATTTGTTCAACTATATTCTTATTGTAGTTAATTTATTGGATTCTCAATTAGTTGTGCCTATTTAGTATGTATAACTCGGGAGAGAGTGCATATTTAGGTCAATTGTTAAACAACACCACTCCCAAAGTATATGAGGGATCAATAACCGAGGGTTTAAAGGCGGGATTAGGGATAACGAAGCCTTGGGTGCAATCTAAAGTGAGTTGTAATAAACAAAGCCAGCTAGCGTAACTCGGGAGAGTGCGTCTAGTAAATTGTCGTGATTACTCAGGAGAGATTTGAGGTAATAAGAGTACTCATGATTGATAGAGACGATTAGGCAATTATATGTGAAACATAACCGGAAGGGATTCCATCAATAGAGGAAATCATAATCTTAGAACCTTCTCTTAATTGTTTACAACATAAGCATAGTTAGTTTCAGTTGCGTATTTACATTCATTCTTAGTTAGTAGAAACATCCTCAATTATTATTCAGAAAGTTTGGGAAGTGGATTACATAGAGGTTTGTAGGTCTAACGAGAGTAATTGATAGGTTAATTCCTTGTGGGTTCGAATCTGGGCTAAATACTCATATTATATTTGCAACGTCCGCGTGTCCTTTTTATAAGGCATAGTTGGGAGTGATCAAATTTTGGCATCGTTGCCGGGGATTTAATGGTGTTATCAATTATAATTGAAAGAAATACCAAAATTCTTAGTGTAGTCATTGATCTTCCTTTCAAATCTTTACATTGAAATTTTAACGTTTGTTTACTTGGTTGTACAGGTACATGCCTAGAAACTCATCGAGAACTGGTGAAGTATTCAAAGCTTTATCTGATCACGTAAAAGTTTTTAAGGCCTTGAACCGGGCGAACCAGAAAAGCAAACAGCAACAAACAATTGAACAAATTGAACCGAACATGGGAGATCACGAAGAAGACACAGCTCCACTAACAGTGCCAGTGGCACCTCTTGTGCCAAAGGCTGCTCTCTATGACAGGGCACAACCCACAGCTGCAAATCTGGCCACAGCGATTTTGGTCCCATAAATACAGGCTGAATTGTTTCAAATCACGAACAACATGTTGCACTTGTTGCAGAACAAGGGACTATTTTCGAGGTCACAAATCGAAGATCCTCAACAGCACTTGAAGAATTTCCTGTCAATCTGTAAAAATCAAGGCAGCCCAATGTAACTCAGGAAGCAATCAAGTTGTTGTTGTTTCCATTCTCAATGACAGGAACTGCTTAGACCTAGCTAAACTCACTCCCCATTAATTCCATAACAACTTGGAGGAGTTAGTCAAGCAATTTGTGAACACATTTCATCCACCCAACAAGACTGCTTAGAAAATTGATGAAATCTTGAGTTTCAAACAAAGACCAATGGAGATACTGCAAGAAACATGGGAAAGATTCAAGGTGATGTTGGTTATATGTCCACACACAGTATTTCGGATCAGATGTTGGGGTAGTGGTTCTACATGGGTTTGGCAAATGGCGTAAAGGGTAATGTTGATGCTACAGCTGGTGGAGCATTTTTTAGCAAAACATGGAGAGAAAGCCAAAGTCTGCTTGATAAGATGGCTCAGAATTCGGGGTGGACAACCAGGAACGCACCTATCACTCCAATGGTGCACTCAATGCCTTTAGATCCATCCAACACTCTTGCTGAAAACATAGCTACGTTAATGACACAGATGAGTATACTCACCAAAAAGGTGGAAGAATCGGGGTAGAATCAGCAAGTACATAATGTAGATACTACCAATGTGGGATTATGCACATCTTGCATTAGTAAGCCAATTGGTAACCAGTAGAATGCAGAAAGTGATCATCATAACTATCCTGAAGACATAAATTATGTGTCTAACTATATAGGCCAGAGATAGGAAAGTCAAAATTGGGGTCAGTAGCAGCAACAGCCATACAGGCCAGTCCAGCCACAGTTGAATAATGGAAACATGAGAGGAATTATACCTCCCAATAATATGGCACCTTATCAAAGGCCACAGGGATACAATACTCAAAATCAGCAGTAGGGATGTCATCCTCCTCAACAACAGCATGGTGGATGACAGAAAGAAGAGTTTGCTAGACTCGAGGCAATGATGCAGTAGGTTATTGGGTCTAATGCAAAAATTAGTGAAAGAGTAGATGCACATGATTCGGCTATCAAGAATATTGAAGTGCAGATGGGCCAGATTTTGATGTCTCTAAACAATCATCCTCATGGGACATTACCTGCAGACACTCAAATAAATCCAAAAGATCAAGGCCCAATACAACTGATGGTAGAGAGTCTACGTAATGGCAGAGAATTAGACGTGGAGAAAGAGAGGGCTCGAGAAAGCAGACAGGCTGAGACACTTATACCAGTGCCCATTAAGCTAGATGAGTCAACGAAACTGACAAAGGTGACAGTCTAGCCTGCCCAAGAAGATCATAACATTCAGATTGAGGCTGAGAAAGAAGCTGAGATAGCCCAGGAATAGGTAGTTGAGGTGGCAGATAATAAAGAGCAATATCAAATCATTGAGAAGAAGAGACCTCCCGCACCATTCCCTTAGAGGCTGGCCAAGTACCAAAAAGAGGAACAGTATAAGAAATTCTTGGAGATGCTAAAATAAATCCAGGTAAATATTCCATTGATAGATGTTTTGAAAGAGATGTCTGGCTATGCAAAAATGATGAAGGACTTGATTTCCCAAAAATTTGATTTCCAAGACTTGGCCACGGTGACTCTTACTCAGACCTGCAGTGCAGTGGTGACTAGACCAATTGCTGAGAAGCTATCTGACCCAGGGAGCTTTACAAATCTATACACTATTGGTAACTTCGCTTTCACAAAAGCACTTTGTAATTTAGGGGCGAGCATAAATCTTATGCCCCTAGTGATCTATAAGAGGCTGGGAATTGGAAGAGCTATATCCACCTCGATGTTATTGCAGCTGGCGGACAGGACCGTGAAAAGACCCTCTGGTATCTTGGATAATATGTTGATTCAAGTAGGGAAATTTGTGTTCCCTGCAGACTTTGTGATTCTAGATATCAAGGTAGATGAAGAGATCCCAATAATTTTGGGAAGGCTGTTCTTGGAAACTAGGAGAGCTCTCATTGATTGTGAGACTGGGGAGCTCAAGATGCGGTTGAACAATGAAGAGATAACATTCAATGTGCAGAAATCTATGAGGAAACCAAGTGAATTTGCCAATTGTTCTCTTATTGATGCCGTGGATGTAGTCGTCGAAGATGATGATGAGATGTTAACCTTTGAGGACTCTCTTGCTACATGTCTAACAAATTTAGATGAGGTAAATGGGGAAGAACTGGAAGAATGGGTATTGGCTTTAGAGGGTAGTGGTCTCTGGGATAGAACTCTTGAATTTGAGCCCTTACACTTAGAAAATAGAGAAACTCCTCCAGCCAAGCCATCCATTGAAGAGCCACCAAAGCTGGAATTGAAGCCACTGCCCGCCCATCTCACATATGAGCTCCTTGGACCTAACTCCACATTACCTGTTATTATCTCATCTAGTTTTTTAGATATATAGGCACAACAACTCTTGAAGGTACTCAAGGAGTGTAAGACCGCCATTGGGTGGACCATGGCAGACATTAAGGGGATCAGCCTTGCCTATTGTATACATAAGATTCTCTAGAAGAGGGACGCAAACCTTCCAGGGAACATCAACGAAACCTGAACCCCAACATGAAAGAAGTGGTGAAGAAAGACGTGATAAAGTGGTTGGATGTCATTTTCCAATTCTCTTACAGCAGCTGGGTTAGCCCGATGCAATGTGTGCCTAAGAAGTGTGGCATGACGGTGGTTAAAAATGATAAAAATGAACTGATCTCTATGAGAACCGTCACGGGCTGGTAAATTTGCATGGACTACAGAAAGTTAAACCTGGTCACCCGGAAAGACCACTTCCCACTTCCCTTTATTGATCAGATGCTAGAGAGATTGGCAGGGAGGTCTCACTTCTATTTTCTAGATGGGTACTCAGGGTACAGTCGAATCTCCATTGCACTTAAGACAGAGAAAAGACCTCTTTCACTTGCCCTTATGGCATTTATGCCTTTCGGAGGATGCCATTTGGCCTATGCAATGCACCCACCACATTCCAAAGGTTCATGATGGCCATATTCACTGACATGGTAGAGGACATGATGGAGGTATTCATGGATGATTTCTCAGTGGTGGGGAACTCATTCAATGAGTGCATTATAAACCTGACTCATGTACTGAAATGGTGTATTGAGACTAACCTGGTTCTTAATTGGGAGAAGTGCCATTTTATGGTACAAGAGGTATAGTCTTGGGGAACCGGGTGTCAAGTAAAGGAATTGAGGTGGATCACGGAAAAGTTGACGTGATAGCAAAGCTACCACCTCCAACTTCAGTCAAGGCAATCAGGAGCTTCCTCGGGCATGCCGGTTTTTACTGGAGATTCATAAGAGGCTTTTCAAAAATTGCCAACCCTCTCTGTAAGTTGTTAGAAAAAGATCACCCCTTCTTGTTTTCTTATAATTGTAGAGTAGCATTCGAGGAGCTGAAAAAGAAGCTGGTCACAGCACCCATCATTGTTGCCCCTGACTGGGAGCAGCCATTTGAACTCGTGTGTGATTCCAGTGACTACGCAGTGGGGGCAGTGCTGGGACAGCAGATGGACAAACTAATGCATCCAATCTACTATTCCAGTAGAATGTTGAGTGGAGCCCAGCTTAACTACACTATGACTGAGAAGGAGATATTGGCTGTGGTGTTTGCTTTCGATAAATTCAGATCATATCTAATTGTATCTAAGGTAATTGTATACACTCATCATGCAGATCTTAGGTACTTGATTGAGAAGAAGGAGTCTAAACCACGCCTAATTCATTGGGTGCTGTTATTGTAAGAGTTCGACCTTGAAATTTGTGATCGTAAGGGCACAGAAAATCAAGTCGTTGATCATTTATCACGACTTGAGGGAGCTAAAAATTCAAATGAGGTTGAGGACATTCTGAAACCTTTCCAGACGAGCAACTCCTTGCTACAAGTCTTGAGGAAGTGTCATGGTATGCAGACTTTGCAAACTATCTGGCGTGTGGTATAGTTCCCTGTGATCTTTCCTCTATACAAAAAAAAAGTTTTATTGTGACTGCCGCATGTATTATTGGGATGAACTTTATCTATTTCGAATATATGTTGACAATATGATCTAGAGGTGTGTCCCCGAGATAGAACAATCTTCTGTTTTGCAGGCATGTCATGCATTAGCGTATGTAGGGCATTTTGGAGGAGTCAGGACAGTTGCGAAAGTGCTAGAGGACGATTTCTTTTGGCCAACAATGTTTAAAGATGCACACTAATGGGTGAAGGTCTACAATGAATGTCAGCAAACTGGGAACATTTCCCGTCGCCATGAGATGCCTATGAACCCAATTCAAGAGGTGGAAGTGTTTGATGTATGGGGGATTGACTTCATGGGACCCTTCGTCAGCTCTGTTGGCAATAAGTACATACTTGTTGTTGTAGATTATGTGTCCGAATGGGTAGAAGCTGCAACATTTCCCACTAATGATGCAAGAGTAGTGGTGGGGTTTTTGAAGAAGAACATATTCACCCGTTTTGGGGCACCAAGAGCTATTATCAGTGATGGGGGCACCCATTTCTGCAATCGAGCCTTTAAGAAGTTGCTAGCGAAGTATGATGTGCGTCACAAGGTGGAAACACCGTATTATCCGCAGACAAGTGGACAGGTGGAAGTGTCTAATAGAGAGATAAAGAGTGTATTGACCAAGACAGTAAATGCCAAAAGAACTGATTGGGCGAAAAAGCTAGATGATGCACTCTAGGCTTATAGAACTACTTTTAAAACACCAATTGGTATGTTACCATATAATTTGGTGTTCGGGAAGGCCTGCCACTTGCCAGTGGAACTTGAATATAAAGCTTGGTAGGCACTGAAACAGCTGAACCTAGACAGTGAGGCTGCGGGCACAACGAGAATCATTGAATTGCATGAGCTTGACGAGTTTCGATATCTGACTTTTGAGAGCACAAGGTTGTACAAGGAAAGAATGAAGAGATTTCACGACCAGAACATTATTGAGCGACATTTTAGCCCCGGGGACATGGTATTGCTCTATAACTCCAGATTAATGCTAATCCCGGGTAAGCTCAAGTCACAATAGTCTGGCCCATTTCGAGTGGTTGAAGTATTCCCTTCAGGGGCTATGGAGATTGCCTTAGAGAAAGACTTTCACACAATTAGAGGCAATAGGCAGAGATTGAAATTATACGTAGGCATGAATGAATCAAAGAAAGTGTCAAAGATCCACCTGATTGAACCTCAGAGGTCAAGCGAGCCTTAAATGCACTTGTCTGCGTCGTGCCGCGACGTTAAATCAGGCTCTGCATGGGAGGCAACCCATTGAATTGTTATAATCGTCATGCCATGACATTAACTAAGGCATTGGTTGGGAGGCAACCCAACAATAGTAGTAGTTGTTTATTGTGAGTTTTGAGAGGTACTAAACAATATATGTGACAATGGGCAGATGATAAGGCCATCAAAAGTGGTAAGAACAGGTGAAAAATATGGAAAAGAAAATCACACCTAGGAGCGCGCCGCCACTACAGGCCGCGCTTGTAGCCGCGCATATGGGCAAGTGTTCTGCTTCAGATAAAAAATATTAGCGCGCCCGCACTATTGAATGCGCCACTGGCGCGATCGCGCTAGTGCCCGTGCATATGGGCAAGTTTTCTTCCTAGGATAAAAAATACTAGCGTGGACCGCGCTAGTACCGCCTAAAATATATTGTGTTTGGTTGTTATTTTTATTTTCTTTTTTCTATGTTAACTTTTTTTAATTTAGTCTAAATTACCCCCCCCCCCAATCTAATAACCCCCTCTCTTCAATCCGAACTCTCTCCCACCGCTACAAACACATTCAAACACCCTATCCAACCCTAAACCCCCATTCTTCTTCACAAACTCCCCTCCTCTTCAACTCACTTCCATCTTCTTCAACTTTCCCCAAGTCTCAAGCACACTCCCCTCTCCTCTTCTTCGCTTCTCCTAGCACTCTCCCACTACAGGTATTTCTGATTTTGTTTTTATGTTTTATTTTTATTTTTGTATTTATGTGGTTGTTGTTGTTGCCTTTATTTAGTTGAAATATGTAGTATATTGTGTAATAAGTGTGGGTGGAATGGTTGGTGGAGTTAGAGCGTGAATTAGTTGTGCTTGCGGGTACATTGTGGTGGTTTTGGGGTGGTCAAATCCTTGAAATGGGTTGTGGGTGCTGAATGCCCACAAGGTGTTTGTGTATACGCCTTAGTGACTATAATACTGTACTTGTGACCAATTATGCATGTGAAATCTGAGTAACAGCAATGCGTCACAAGTTTGTGTTGGGCTGTGCTAATGTTCTCCCATTTTTCAGGTACTATGGCTCCATCTCGAAAATGTCGCGCCACAGGTGCCTCTTCTAGCATCCAAGCCGGCTCGTCCATGGCATGCAGGGCAGCCCCTGCCCGCCCCTTTGAGAGTAACAGATTTGTCTCTGCCAAGGCTCAGGACAACTTTCCAGATAAGGCCTCTAAAAAGCCGATTTTGGAAAGGGGAATTGACATAGGATCGGTCCAGTTACACTACCCTCACATGTACACTGAGCTGGTGAGGCGAGGGTTGCAAACTTTCATTAACGAGGCGGGCAAGGGCAATGTAATGGTTGTTAGAGAATTTTATGCCAATGTGAAGGAGCATGTCGATGGCGTAGTCACGGTGCGTCGAAAGGCGGTGAATGCCTCTGTTGAGGCTATACAGACGGTGTACCAGCTGCCCCCTCCCGTGGATCCTTATGATGACTTTTATGTGGGGTATGGCAGCAAATACTCTCATTAGGACACGTTCTTTAAAACAATCTGTATACTCGGAAAGGAGGTTGTCTGGATGAAGTATGGTAATAAGTTCCACTCCTCGGCACTAACCTTTGAAGGGAAGTGCTAGTTTTATATTATCAACAACTGTTGCTCCCGTCCTCCAACACTACAGAGGTGAATAGCCCTCAAGCGGCTCTGATCTGGCGCTTCATCAATGGTCACAACTTTGATGTAGCCAAAATGATTCATGAGGAGATATTCATACGATGTCCCATCAAAAGGTATGGGTTCTTTTTCCCGTCATTAGTTACTAATCTTTGCAGGGCATCTAGGGTGCCGAAAAATCTGGCAGTGGATGCTATAGTACCAAAAGACCGCAAGTTCCGGGTAGTCAAGATAACCACTGGTAAGGAGCCGGCAGTAGCAAGTAGTGAGGATAGTAGTGACTCTGATGAATCTGAGGATAAGGAGACTGAGCAGGAGGACGTGGGGGGCGAGCCATAGGCCCATGATCAAAATGCAGTAGCTGCAACACCATCTAGGACTACAACATCTTCTAGAGTTGTCCGGGTGTCCCGTTTCACCACTTTGGAGCAGGAGGTGGCTGGGTTGCATACATCAGTCACTGATTTGGGTGTCTGCGTTGACACGGTGGCTGGTCGGCAGGTGAAGTCGGAGAAGAAATTCTTAGGTTGGCTGAGAGCTCTGGGTCGTGCTTGCAATGTGAACTCAGACACCGTCTCCGATCAGGAGTGATCTTTCAGGGAAGTTCCTTTGCCTCACTATTCCTTAATTTTATGCCATAAGGAGATGGATACCATTTAAGTGTAGGGTGGGGGATACTTCAATGTGTGTATGTACATGTAACAAATTGATTGTTTGATGTTTTCTTCTTCTTGATTGTTTTTTTTTTTTTGGTTTTTGTGTGGTTTGAGTGATAGTTAATTTAGGTTAGTGAAAAGTAGGTAGTTGACTTGTCTCGACGACGGATCTCTCTCGACGGGGTTCTTGAGGGACTAAGTCTACGAAAGAAAAAAATGGAATATGGAGACTCTTCCTGATGACGGATCCTTTAAACAATTTTCTTGAGGGAAGTAAGTCTAGAGAAAAGACCAAAAAAAGATTATTTTTTTAGGTCGTGTAGTAACTTCCCTTTGGTTTTTCTTTGGGCCACGGTTCTTTTCCAAGAGTTCAGTTTGAACCCGGTGTAGGTAGCTTTTGTTTATTTTGTATTTTTTTTTAGTATTTAGTTAGTATTGATGGGCTATGAGCTGAAATCGAAAGAGAAACCCTTGGTGTTGATACACCTGAATACAATATACACCAGAGTGTAACGCTTAGTCTCAGTGGTTGATTCTTGCTAAAGTGCCTTAAATTGTATGTTTGGTACTGACTCGAATATGCAAACGAGAGTGTCTTGATAAGCCAGTCTAGAGTGAGTCATGTGCCATGTGTGTGTGAGTTATACTGTATTCCATGTTGTACATTTGATGCCTAGAACTTGCCCCGTGTGTTTACAAAGTGAAATAGCAGTTTCATTAAGTGATAAGGCATTTCTTTGTTGAGCCAGACATATAAAGTAGACCACCTAAATGTAATACATTATAGTCAACTCTGTTGAGCCTATAAGCATGTTTCTTTGGCAACCACATGCGAACCTTACCCAATTATTTGAATGGACATCTGTTTGAACCCTTTTACCTCTCATAAGCACTTGAACGGTATTTAAATTATGCAAAAGCAAAAGTGTGGGGTGGTTGTATGGTTTTGAGTGGAACCGATGAAATAAAGGAAAGGTGAAGTGTTTGGACAAGTAAAAAAATAAGTGCCACTTAAAAGAAAGAAAAAAAACCAATTTTTGTTTTGAGCAAATTAGTCGATAAGTGGTGGTTTGTTGCAATTGCACCCAATGGAGTGGGATGTTGTAGATGAAAATGCGGTGGAATATATGGTTGACATAAGTATGATTTTGAAAGTTAATGTGATTGTATTAAAAGTGCTTAGGGAGGTTGGTCACTATATCCAAATATATCCTACCCGTCTCTTAGCCTACATTACAACCAAGTAAAGTCCTAATTGATCTTAGACTGAGTAGACTCGATTAGTAGAGTATTACATAACGGTCAAGCCTATGGTTCATCTTTATGGCATGCGAATGTTCTTTGTGAGAGTGAGCGAATTTTGTTTATCTACGTTCCTAATTTTTCTTGAAATTAATATTTGTGGAACTACTCTCTTGTGTGATGTGAGGGCATGTGATTCACAAAGGACAGGCAAGTCTTGACCTCTGTAAGGGTAATTTGAGTAAGTATGAATATTGCATGGCGCGTGAGAGTCAATTTTCAAGGCAGGGATTGTCCACTACTAGGCATAATTTTGGTGATTTGTTCTTGGTATGATACGTTAGAAAAAATGCTTAGTGAAGTGACCTCTACAGAGTGTGGTGGATAGCTCGAGGACTAGCAATGATTTTAGTGTGGGATGTTGATAATAGGCTAGATTCATGATATTTAACGACTGTTTATGCCCCATCTTGATTATGTTTCACTGTTATAATATAGTTAAATGGGCTCTAATTGTTAATTACACACTTTGCAGGAGTGAGTGGCATGTATAAGGCCTTAAATTTGCATCTGGAGCTAAATTGAAGCAAGAAAAGCCCCTAGGAGATGACTACGTGGGAAGACGAGAGAAAGAAGAGATAAAATGAAGACCTGGACTAGCGCGATCGCGCTAAACCAGGAAGCCGAGGCAGAATGATAGGCTAAATGCGTGTTCACTAGCGCGACCGCGCTAGCCCAGTTCCGGAAATTAAACTTCAGGGGTAAATTTGGAAGTTTGGGGCAAATTCACTTAACTTATAAAAGATCTATGTAATGACCCGATCGGTTGTTTTGATCCCTAGCACATCGTTCAGCAGTCTGAGGCCATGAGCAACTTCATTTCAGGTATTAGGACTTGTATGCGTGGTCGGAATTAAGTTTTGGGAAGTTCGGAGTTGATTTGGAAAGAGAATTCTCATTTCGGAGGCTTAAGTTGAAAGAATGAACAAGGATTGGAATTTTGAGTAAACAACCTCAGAATCGGGATTTGAAGGTTCCAATAGGTTCGTATGATGATTTCGGACTTGGGCGTATGCTCGGTTCGGGTTTTGGATAACCCGAGAGTGTTTTGGCGCCTATTGAGGAAGTTAGCATTTTAGAAAAAATTTCATAAGTTTGGATTGAAGTGTATTTCATTGTTATCACTGTCCATTTGAGATTTTGAGACTGTGAATAGCTCTGTATTGTGATTTTGGATTTGGGGGCACGATCGAAAGTGAATTCGGAGGTCCGTAGGTCATTTTGAAGTCATTTGGCTAAAGATGGAGAATTGAAGGTTTTGAGAAGTTTGAACGGAAGTGGACTTTTTGATATCGGGGTCGGAATGCGATTCCAAAAGTTGGAGTAGGTCCGTAATGTCGAATATGACTTGTGCACAAAATTTGAGGTCAATCGGACGTGATTTGATAGGTTTAAACATCGGAAATAGAAGTTTGAAGTTCTAAAGTTCATAAGGCTTAAATTGGGGTGTAATTCATGATTTTTGTGTTGTTTGATGTGATTTGAGGCCTCGAGCAAGTCCATAATGTGTTTTTGGATTGGTCGGTATGATTGGTTGGGGTCCCGGGGGGCTCGGGTGGATTCCGGGTGGTTAATGGATCGAAAATGGAAATTTTGGAAGGCTGAGGCTTGCTGGTTGCTGTCATAACCGCATATGCATTTTTGGATCGAAGATGCGGTACTGCAGATGTGGCAATTCAATCGCAGAAGTGGTTTCGGGCTAAAAGAGCAAGGACCGCAGATGCAGTCATATTTCTGCAGATGCAGAACCGCACCTGCGGTAAAGGCATCGCAGAAGCGGATTTTTTTGTCGGGGGCTCGTGGACCGCAGATATGGTCAAGGTTCCGCAGAAATGGGACCGCATCTGTGGGAAGGGAAACACAGAAGTGAAAATGGGCAGCCAAGTGGAAGCCGCAGGAGCGGCAGATTGTCCGCAAAAGCGGGACCGCGGAAGCGGAATTTCTTCCGCAGAAGCGGAAGTAGCTGAAGGTAGAGGGGTTGTTTTAAAATCGGGATTTTGCCATTTTCTCTCATATTTTTCATGGCTTGGGCAATTTTTAGGGAGCTTCAGGAGAGGATTTTCATCATTAATGATAAGGTAAGTTATCCCTACCTACTTTGAGTTAAATACATCAACTATGTATGGATTTGAGCATTGAAATTAGTAGAAATTTGGGGGTTTTGGTAGAAAGACCTAGAATTTGTATTCTTGGAATTTAACCACGATTTTGAGTATGGAATTTAGTGAAAACTATATATTGAGTTCGTAAGGCCATGGGTAAACTTTATCTTCGAAAAATTTCGAATTTCGGGCACGTGGGCCCGAGGGAAATTTTGTCAACTTTTCGATCGGGGTTAGGAATTGCTATAAATTGGATTATAATGAGTACCTTAGCATATATTAATGGATTTACATAATTATTGGCTAGTTTTGGAGCGTTGTGCAATGATTCGAGTCTTCAGAAGGGCGTGGAATGCCGGTTATGGATATTCGGAGCGAGGTGAGTCTCCTTTCTAACCTTGTAAGAGAGAATTGTCCTCATAGGTGAAATAATTGATTATGTGCTCCTATTTGTGGGGGATACGTACGCACGAGGTGACGAGAGTCCGTGCATAGCTACTATTATGCTATTGTCCCGGTAGTTAGGACCCAAAAGCATGCTATACTTGGATTAATTGTAAACTCATTGACAGGTTCGATTGCTTAGATAGCATTGAATTAGTAAATGAATTTCAAAAATGATTAAACTTCAAATTCTTAAATTGTTAAAAGAGGACTGGCTTTTAATTGGAAAAATGTTCCCTGATAAATCCTTAATTGGCTATTTGAGCATGTATTTTTATGTGAACCTGCGTCGCATGATTGATTCGCGAGCAGGGTGATTGTTTATTTTATGTTGACCGCATCAAATGGATAGTTCATGAGCAGGGTAATAGATGCATTTATAGTTCGAGCCGTTCGACCCTCGGCAGTACACAGTTTACATTTCTGTTGGAGCGGGCCGTCGAGCTCGGCATGATTTGTGCATGATATATATTGTTCCTGAGGATTTTAAATGTTGATATAGCCTTTCATGGATTGATATAAATTGATAAGATAATGAAAAGTAAACTTTAAAAATATTTTATTATTTGTTAAATGTGTTTACCTGTTGTAAGCACGTGATTTTTGCCCTGTATGAAAATAACTCCTAAAAAATAGACGAAAATAATTTTAATTGATT
>MU689993.1:15825-46111 GCA_026770625.1 Nicotiana glauca
CATATCATTTAGTGTCAAAGTTGAGTCTTAATTTTGTGTTTAAAGAATCTCGTAAATCAGCATGTTTGCCCTGTTAAAATTGGTTCCTCCAAGGACTCGATCCTGGGCCCTCGTCTTTCAGCTATAATGTTTTTGAATTGGCCTACTATTGAGGTTTCGCCCAAGCCATTTTAAAATCATTGGTTGTCTAGCCACAGTATGTTATTGGGCTCACCGTGATTTTGGGCTCAGAGGCATTCACAATAAGAGGATGTCTGTATGTTATTATTGGGCTGTTAGTCGTTGGTTTTGATTATTAAGTTTGGTTTAAGAAATTGCATAAGATAAATAAGATCCTCACTCTTCTAAATGTTTAGATAATCAGTCCCTTCAATTAATAAAGGTGTGCTGTATTTAGGTAATGAGAATAATTTATGGCTCTCATAATGTAGTTTAGAAACTTCTTGCTAGAATAGACTGGGGTGTGTCGTGCCGAACAAAAATCACAATTTCACGGTCCTCGCTTTAATTAATCTTATTTATCCTAAGAAATCGAGGTGTGCCATTTATCAAATTTTTCATGGCCCTCGCAAAGTTGCAAACGAATAGCTGCTTTAGGCGCGTATTTTATTAATTTACGTTTCTAAACTCGGGTGCGCATTTATGTGACCCAAATCCAAATCTCAACGTTAGATAAAATGTATTATGGACTGCGGGTACATTTATGTGACGTGGCTCGAAACATATTTTAAATAACGTTGAAATCTTCCTAAAAAAGATATAATTGGATAAAAGCGATTTTAAAATTAAAATGCACATAAGTTAAAACATATACTAAAATCAGATAATAGACAAATTATAACAGTTGAGTGACCGTGCTAGAACCACGAAATTCGGGAATGCCTAACACCTTCTCCCGGGTTAACAAAATTCCTTACCCAGATTTTTGTTTTGCGGACTGTAATACAGAATCAATCTTTTCCTCGATTCGGGATTTGAACCGGTGACTTGGGACACCATAAATCATCTTAAGTGGCGACTCTAAAATTTTAATAAACCAATAATCCTATTTCGATTGTCCTTTAATTGGAGAAACTCCCTTATTATACCCTCTTCGGTGGGTATAGTAAAAAAGGAGGCGTGCCAGCTGTGGCGACTCTGCTGGGGACAAGAACCTAGAATCTCTGGTTCAGGGTTCGAGAATTCGAGCTTGGAATAATTATTGTATTTGACTTTATTTATTATCTAATTTTATTACATGTTTGAGCCTAATGTGCTAAATGTTGCTTTTTACCGTTTTGATATTATCTGAAGTATATATATAAACTGCTACGAAACCTCTCTCTTCTTTCTCCTGAGGAGTTCACGTTGGTCGTGACTTCTTTCTGTTAGTGTCATATCCCAAATAGCCGGATGTTTGGTTACTGGTACACAGTCCCCCTTCGGCTCGAGTTGTTCGCTCGGGTAAGCCAGGTCTAGAACAAATAAACCCAGGTTTTAAACCTAGTATAACAAGACCTCATGTCGGATCCCTAGTAGGAACGTTTGTTTGCATCATGTGCATTTTGACTTTGGAGACTCAACACAGGGGTTGGGTCTATCTAGGATAGGTGTACCCAAAATGATAAGACCATACTGATACATCTTACTTGCTACTTGTGCATTTATTTGCTTTGGATTTGCATGCTGACCGATTTTTGAATAAAAGGAGAGAGTTTGGAAAAGAAAATAGCAGTGTGAGTGCTAAGGGAGGTAATTACCTGTTTTCAAAACTAATGTTCCAATATATACTGAAACTCTGCCGAAATTTTGAAAAAAGAAGAATAGAATTTTAGTGTTTTCAAGGAAAAAGAATTTTTTTTTGGTTTTGTCAAAATTGCCCGAACTACGCTAGTTTGATTCTCACAGGGCGTGAGATACGTAGGCAACCCCCATCGGGTCCAACTTACTTCTTTGCAAAAATAGCCCAAAAAGCCCAAAAATTTTATTTTTATTTGAAAGTAATTAAGGTGATGCCATTCTTGTCAAAAATAGTCGAATGTCCCCAAAAGAGCGCCGAAAGGCTGGTTTTGCAAGAACACCTGCCTTTGGTCATTTTTCAAGGTTTTGACCGGTTAGGTGATACAGCCTTAAAATCTTCGTCCTCGAAGTGCTGAAAGGCCGTATTTGCAAAATTGGGTTTTTATTTTTATTATTATTTTTGAAAAAAAAACTATGTCAATTTTTTTTTGAGTCAGTCTTGATTTTGCTTAATAACCCTAATAAATGTGCAGTATGAGCACGAGTCAAAGTTTGCCAATAGCAGTCATGAACAAGATCCCTTTGGAGTTGCATATGTGGTGGGAGGATCTGGGTAAGCCAGAACGAGATAAGGTCAACATACATTTGGGGGGTCTTACCGGGTTGTTGAAGATAAGGCCTAGAGGAGACATCATAAAGGCGTTGGTCACATTTTGGGACCCAGCTCACAACATCTTGCATTTTTCGGATTTTGAACTCACACCCACCTTGGAAGAGATAGCAGGTTATATGGAAAGTACTGAAGGTCTGAGGCATAAGTATCTGATCGCTCCAAGAGCCGTTAACTCTCACAAATTCATGGATTTGCTAAAGATAAGCAAGGGAGTCCCGTACTCCGAGTTGGAGGGTGTTTTTTCCACTCTACATTTTATATACCAGAGGTACGGGCATGTAGGAGGGTTCAACGATCCGTAAAGTGGGGTTTGTAGCAAAGGGAACCGAACAAAATGGGATGAGCATAGGCATTTCGCTTTCATGGTAGCTTTCTTAGGCCTCGTGGTGTTTCCCCGAAAAGATACGAATATTGATCTGCGGGTGGTTGGAGTCATTAAAGTCTTGATTACTAATGCCAAGAGAACCCTTGCCCCTATGATATTATTAGAGATATACCAAGCTCTCACAGCTTATAAAGCTGGGGCAGATTTCTTCGAGGGATGTAATTTGCTATTACAAATGTGGATGATCGAACACCTGTGTCACCGCCCTCAGTATATGAGTTATGGGTCTGCAGGAAAAGTTACATTGAGGAGTTTCAAACAAGGATTTCGGGGTTCAAGCTACCAGAGGGGTTTGGAGATTGGGTATCCCGCCTTCGCTCTAGCACTGAGGGACAAATAGAATGGACACTGGATTGGCTTCCTATTGAATAAATTGTGTATATTCCTGCCACCGGTCATTATTTCCTCCCAATGGGTCTTCGAGGTATTCAGCCTTACGCTCCCTACCGAGTGATGAGACAGTTGGGAAGGTGTCAGATGATGCACCCAGATGAAGATCTTAGTGTTTATGCGGTCGAGGTTAGCTCCGACGGCCAATTCCATAAAGAAACAGTTCGTTCTATTTGGAACAAGTGCCAGTATTTGATGGTGAGCACTCGAGTGCTGACCTATCTAGATGTAAGGTCTCACCCGCCTATATTGCTTGGTATAGAAAGAAGAACACTACAAAGGCCGAACCAGAAAGACCAGCCAAAGAGCCTCACATTCAGGAATTCGTTGAGGTGTCGCAAGAACGGTGGGCTTGGTTGGCCAAAGAGAATGAGTACAGGGCCACAATAGGAAAGTTAGAAAAACAAGTCAAAGAACTTCAATTCGAGAATAGCTTGCAAGCCGCGGCGGATGAAGGGGAAAAGAAAAAGCTAGCCAAAGAAAATGAGGCCATTCGAGCCCAGATTCAGAAAATGAAATTAGCGGCAAAAAATCCCGCCAGGAGTGCCAATGATGAAAAACTTATAGATAACCTGAGGCAGAAAGTGGGTGAATACAGTTTTGATCTGAACAAAGCAGAGGGTGAACTAACTAGATCTCAAAAGAAATTGGCTAAAAACACGAAGGAACGAGCGTGCCTAGTTAAACAATTAAGAGAAAAGTACGACAATGAGGTTGCGGGATTAAAGAAAAGGGTCATCACTGTGGAGAACAAAATAATCAAACAGGCGAAAGACTTCAAGGCTAAAAGAGAACATTATTATACAGCAATGGCACAGCTAGAAAGAGATTTGCAACAACTTCAAGAGCATAATCAAGTAGCCGAAAAAACCTTGGAAGCTAGGGCCTAGCAGATTGGGCGTTTGTTGCAAGAAAAGGGTGTCATAAAAGAGAGAGTTAGAAGGATCGCCGGCTACATCGCGATGAAGTACAGTAGTTGTGAGGATATGACTAGATCTATGTTCTTCGCCATTGTGATGACCTTTGTTTGCTAGATAATGAAAGATCTCTACCACCTCCAAAGGGATTTAGCACGTCAGCCGGGGCTAGACCGAATGATATCCCGCGGGCCCCAGGAGCAATTGAGGCACTGATGTATTCGTGATCTTTACTTGAGTCTGTATTTTCTTTCTGTTAAAATTTGTCAGTTTGTTTTCGAGTTTGATTTTCTTTCTGTTGGAGTATGTTGGTTGTTTTTGAGTCAGTATTTTCGTCTTTTCATCGGAGTCTATTAGTTTCTTCTTTTGAGTCTGTTATTTTTGAGTCGTTGTAATCAAAGCACTTGCTTTTTATGAAAATTTGAAAATCCAAAAAATGTTTTACTATTTTTACACTTATCTCCCAGAACTACGCTCGGTATGATTCATTTGGTGTCATGATACGTAGGCAATCTCCATAGGATTCGATCGTAACCAAATGAAAAAAAGAGGAAAAGAAAAGGAGAGGAAAAACAAGAGAGAAAAGAAAAGAAAAAGAGCGAGAATAAGAAACCGAGAGAACAGAACAATGGTAAAACAAGAGGGAGAAATGAGAGAATAAAAACAAAGAGAAAGCAAAGCCAAGAATGAAAAAAAAAAGAAAAAGAAAAAGAAAAATAGAAGTTACAAATGGAAATAAGGAATAGCCTGGATGACGCAAGCAGTCGAGCAAATGCATAATAGAAACGGTTAACTGCTTAGGTGCATTCATTTCCCAAAATGTGCGGTTACCAATCTGTTAAAACCCTAATAGCTAACAAGGTTGTTGTTGATGTATTGAGCCCAGGAAGGTGGTTAGTTAATTGGCATTGTAGCAACTCACTCCTACAACACCTAGTTAAAAGACAAGCTGAACATGGCCAACCAAGAACTAGAGGCAAGTATTGTCGATCCGTGAAAAGAGGTGGAAGAGTTGGATGTTAATGCGATGAAAGAAGAGATGTATAAGTTAAAGCATCAAATGACTGAAATGTACCAGGACTGGACAAAAGGGCATCCACCACTGGTTTATCCCCCCAACCCTGTTTATATCCCACCATTGGCTCAACCCCAGGAACCTCCCACTATGAACTCGTCTCCAGCCTTTCCCATCTACCAACAGTGTTACGGCACCACTTCCCATACTTCCCAAGCTCCACCACCCAAACAAGTCCCATACCCTCCTGCACCAGTCACTCGCGTCTTTGTGGCACATCCACCTGCCGCATTACAATGATCTTCCAGTGAGCCTCTGTTCTAGACTCACAATAACTAGTATTACCCCCTCCCCCCCCTCCTCGAGCCTATCTTCAAAGTTCCAGAACCCTATTTTTACACTCCTCATCTTGATCTCCCGGCAGAAACCGAGAAGCAACCCAAAAATCCCAAACAAGAGGAAATGTTCAGAAAAGTTAAAAGCTTAGAACAATCATTCAGAGACATGCGGGGGTTGGGAGGTCAAGTAAGCGTGGCCTATAAGGATTTATGTCTATTCCTAGATGTTCAGTTACCAGCAGGGTTTAACATTTCCAAGTTTGATCTGTACGACGAGCATGGTGATCCAATAGCGCACTTGAGAGGGTTTTGTAGCAAGATGAGAGGAGCAGGCGGAAGAGATGAACTACTGATGGCATATTTCAGCCAAAGTTTGAGTGGATCAGCATTGGAGTGGTATACCCGACAAGATCACAACAGGTGATACACATGGGATGATTTAGCCCAAGCTTTCGCTTGCCATTTTCAGTACAATCTTGAAATTGTTCCAGATCGTCTGTCCTTGATGAAGATTGAGACAAATCCAGGTGAGAGTTTCAGAGAGTATGGATTTCATTGGAGAGAGCAAGCAACGAGGGTGGACCCTCCGATGAAAGAAAGTGAGATGGTTGATTATTTCTTGCAGGCCTTAGAGCCCACTTATTTCAGTCATTTGGTATCAGTAATAGGAAAGTCGTTTAATGAAGTGGTAAAGATAGGGGGCATGGTAGAAGAGGGACTCAAGTCCAATAAAATCATGAGCTATTCAGCAATTAAGGCGACAACCCAGGCCATTCAAAATGGTACTGGAGGCGTACTTGGAAAGAAGAAGAAAGAGGACGTTACGACAGTTGAGTTAGGAGCTTGGGTCGGATCCAGGGGCCCATCACATTACTACAACCAGCCTCGACCCCACTACCAAACTTACTCATATATTCCATACATCCCACCACAACACTACTACCCACTGCCAGATCCCTATTTTTCTATCCATCACACACAAACATTCACTCAACCTTCTGTCCACGCACAATGGCATGTGCCAGCTCCACAAAATACCTATCCAGCTCCACAAAATGCCTATCCACCCCCAAGAGTATACCGAAATCCCCCTGGAACAAGTTTTTGGCCCAATCACGCCTTCAAGAATGAGAGATTGCAGAAGAAGAAGACTTTCACTCCATTGGGAGAATCTTATACTAGTCTATTCCACAGGTTAAGACAATTGGTTATGTTGAATCTGATTGAGCCTAAACTGCCAAATCCTCCCTTGAGAAATCTTGATTACTCGGTGAGTTGCGAATATTGTTCAGGAGCTCTGGGATATGACACGGAGAAATGCTGGCACTTGAAAACAGTTATTCAAGAGCTCATTGATACCATCGATTGAGGTCCAAGCCCCAGAGGTACCTAATATCAACCAGACTCCTTTGCCGGCCCAAGATAAGACCAATATGATCAAGTTGATACATAAAGGGGGGATCCGAAGAAGCCCTCATAGACGGTAATGATAATACGTTCCAGTGAAGTTAGGCCGAGTGAAAAGCCAACAAATGAGAAGTCAGTAATCAAGTTGAAAGGGACAGACAATAAACCATATGTGGTAGTCGAGAAGGGGTCGTCAAGTATCATTGCAGTGAAACCAGAGAAAGCAAAAGTGGTGGTACCAGTGGTAGCAAATAAGCCTATTGTAGTCGTGGAGGGTGCTCGCACAGAGCATGTCATTATAAAACTGGTAATTCAACTGCCAATAGTTAATAGCAAGGCTGTTCCTTGGAATTATGAATGAATGATAGTGACGTATAAAGGGAAAAAGATGAAAGAAAAAGTCTGGGAGACCCATGGTTTGACTCTCTCGGGGAGATGTTTTGCCCTCGAGGAGTTAAGAAAAGCCAAGACCTCCAAGGATAACCCGGTGCCGGTGAAGAAAGCTGTGACCGAAGAGGAAGCGAAAGAGTACTTGAGGAAGATGAAAATGCAGGATTATTCTAGTATAGAGCAGTTGAGGAAGATGCCTGCTCAGATTTCATTGCTCTCACTGTTAATCCATTCAGACGAGCACTGTCGGGCATTGATGAAAATCTTGAATGAGGCCCATGTTCCCGACAAGATCTTAGTGAACTATTTGGAAAAGATAGCAAACAAGATATTTGAGGTAAACAGAGTCACTTTTTCCGATGAAGAGTTGCCCGTGGGGGGTACTGAGCATAATAGGGCCCTTTATCTTACGGTGAAGTGCGAGGATTCTGTGGTTACCCGAGTTTTGGTCGATAATGGGTCTAGTGCGAACATTTGCCCTCTCTCCACGTTGAAAAAATTGAGTGTGGATGAGGATAGAATTCACAAGAACAGTGTTTGCATTCGGGGGTTTGACGGAGGAGGCAAAGATTCAGTCGGGGATAAAGTACTGGAACTGACGATAGGGCCCATTGAGTTCACTATGGAATTCCAAGTGCTGGATGTGGTGGTTTCTTACAATCTTTTGCTGGGGCGACCTTGGATTTATGCCGCCAAGGCAGTGCCGTCTACCCTGCACCAGATGGTTAAATTTGAGTGGGACAGACAGGAAATTATGGTGCACAGTGAAGATAATCTGTGTGCCCAGAGTGATGCCATTATACCTTTCATCGAAGTTGAAGATGACAAGGGTCCGTGGGTATATCAGGTCTTTGACACAGTATCAATTGAGAAGATATCAGAGGGGAAAATCATTCTGGTTCCTAAAGTAACGGTCGCATCAGTCATGGTGGCCTCGGAGATGTTGAAGAATGGCTTCGTACCTGGCAAGGGTTTGGGTACCTCTCTTCAAGGCATCGTACAGCCAGTGTCTCTGCCCAAAAACTTGGATACCTTTGGTTTGGGATTTAACGCACAAATGCGGATGTAAAAAGAGCCAGAAAGTTAAAGCAGAGGGCATGGGTCCTTCCAAAGCCCATCCTGCAGCTATCCAGATCATTTACCAGGCCTAGTGCCAGAAAGCACCCAGTATCAACGGTTCGCAGTTCATTGATTGATGTTGATAGAGATTTGGATAAGGGGTTTGAGAGGTTGTTCAATGATGTTAACATGGTGGAAGTTGGAGAGGGATCAAGTAAAGTGGATATACAGTTCATTGGCCAAGTGCAAAGATCAACAATTGGGAAGGTACTCCTCTTCCTACTCGGAGGGAGTTTTGGTAGTGGGCTTTGATTTTCTTTTAGTTGTCTGGATTATTCCAGGGTTGTAATTCAGCTTCTATGTTCCGTCCGTTTGGATGTGTTAAACCTTGTTATCTTTAATTTCAATGAAATGCAATTTCCCTTTTCTTCATTCCTGATAATTTTATTTTTGTTTTCTTTTCTTCCTTGTACAGTTCTTTTTATGCTGGTTTCAATGACATGACATGCGTGAGGAATATTCGGCCCAGTCTTAAAAGCCAATCTAATTCTGAAATAATAATACAAGAAATTGAGTGTGATGATGAATTGGAATATGATGATGATGAGGCCTTTGAAGAGATTAGCAAAGAATTAAACCATTTTGAAGAAAAACCCAAGCCTAACCTGAATGATACAGAAGCAATCAATTTAGGGGACCAAGATAATATCCGGGAAACTAAAATAAGTGCCCATCTTGAACTACCACTCAGAGAGGAGATAATTAAAGCACTATTCGAATACAAAGATATTTTGCATGGTTATATGACGACATGCCGGGTCAAAGCACTGACTTGGTGGTTCACAAATTGCCCACTGACCCGGCATTCCCCCTGTCAAGCAGAAGCTGAGGAAATTTAAAACTGATATGAGTGTAAAGATCAAAGAAGAAGTCACCAAATAGTTTGATGCAAAAGTCATTCGGGTCACGCGGTATCCAACTTGGTTAACCAATATTGTGCCCGTGCCAAAGAAGGATGGAAAGACCAGGGTGTGTGTTGATTACTATGATCTCAACAAGGCAAGTCCAAAGGATAACTTTCCACTATCGAACATCCACATATTGATTGATAATTGTGACAAACATGAGATTGGTTCTTTTGTGGATTGTTATGCGGTCTATCACCAGATCTTAATAGATGAGGAAGATGCAGAAAAGACGGCATTCATCACGCCATGTGGAACATACTGTTATAGGGTCATGCCTTTCGACTTGAAAAATGCAGGGGCAACCTACATGACGGAAATGATAACCATATTCCACGATGTGATACACAGGGAGATCGAGGTTTATGTGGATGATGTAATTGTAAAGTCCAGGAAGCAGTCTGACCATTTCAGGGATTTGGGAAAGTTCGTCCGAAGGCTTCGTAGGTACAATCTTAAGCTCAATCCGGCAAAGTGCACATTCGGTGTTCTGTATGGAAAATTGTTGGGATTCATAGTTAGTCGTCGAGGTACCGAATTGGACCCGTCAAATATTAAAGCTATCCAAGAGTTGCCACCCCCAAGGAACAAGACTGAGGTGATGAGTCTGTTGGGGAGATTGAATTGCATCAGCAGGATTATTGCTCAGCTTACAACAACTTGTGAGCCTATCTTCAAGCTGTTGAAGAAAGATGTTACGGTCAAGTGGACAAACGAGTGTCAAGAAGCATTCAATAAGATAAAGGGGTATCTGTCAAACCCACCTGTGCTGGTTCCACCAGAACCAGGGAGGTCTTTGATTCTGTATTTGACGGTCTTGGACAATTCGTTTGGTTGTGTACTGTGTCAGCATGACATTAACATCAGGAAGGAGCAGGCCATATATTATCTCAGCAAGAAGTTCACATTTTATGAGGTTAAGTACACTCACCTGGAAAGGACATGTTGAGCCCTAACTTGGGTAGCACAGAAGTTGAAACATTACTTGTCATCTTATACTACTTACCTCATCTCTCGCTTGGATCCGTTGAAGTATATCTTTCAAAAACCTATGCCCACAGGGAGGCTCGCAAAGTGGCATATCTTGCTCACAGAATTTGACATCGTTTATGTGACTCGGACTGCGATGAAAGCACAAGCATTGGCTCACTATTTGGCCGAGAACCGGTAGATGAAGAATATGAACCTTTGAAGACATACTTCCCTGATGAAGAGGTAATGCATGTTAATGAATTGGAACAGGTCGAAAAGCCATGATGGAAACTTTTCTTTGATGGGGCTTCCAATATAAAAGGCGTTGGGATAGGAGCAGTACTTAATTCTGAAATAGGGCATCACTACCCTGTTACGGCTCAGCTTCATTTCTATTGTACTAACAACATGCCCGAGTATGAGGCATGTATCTTGGGTTTGAGGTTGGCTATAGACATAGGTGTCCAGGAAGTCTTGGTCATGGGAGACTCGGACCTTCTGGTACACCAGATTCAAGGGGAATGGGAAACACTAGATTTGAAACTCATACCGTACCGGCAATTTTTGCATGATCTTTGTCAACGGTTTTGGTCAGTAGAGTTCAGGCATATTCCAAGGATTCATAATAAAGTTGCCGATGCTTTGGTTACTCTGGCGTCATTGCTGCATCATCCAGATAAGGTTTATGTGGACCCTTTGCAGATTTAGGTCCACAATAAACATGTTTATTGTAATATGGTGGACGAAGAACTTGATGGTGAGCCGTGGTTCCACGATATCAGAGAATACATCAGAATTAGAGTATATCTAGTACAAGCCACAGGTGATCAAAAGAGAACAATTCGGTGGTTGGCAAGTGAATTTTTCTTCAGTGGAGGGGTATTGTATAAAAGAACTCTAGACCTTGGGCTGTTAAGGTGCATAGATTCGAGACAGGACACAACTATCATGACCGAAGTCCATTTCGGAGTCTGTGGACCGCATATGAGTAGGTACGTGTTGGCAAAGAAGATTCTCCAAGAAGGTTATTATTAGCTTACTATGGAGTGAGATTGTATCAGTTTCGTGCGCAAGTGTCATCAGTGCCAAATGCATGGCGATTTGATTCATTCTCCACCATCGGAATTGCATACAATGTCTGCACCATGGCCTTTTGTCGCGTGGGGCATGGATGTCATTAGGCCAATTGAACCAGCAGCATCAAATGGACACAGGTTCATTCTGGTGGCCATAGACTATTTCACCAAGTGGGTAGAGGCTAAAACGTTCAAGTTAATAACCAAGAAAGCGATAGTTGATTTTGTGCACTCAAACATCATTTGTCAGTTTGGGATACCAAAGGTGATCATTATAGACAATGGGGTAATCTCAATAGTCATCTGATGGAAGAGGTATGTCAGCAGTTCAAGATTACACATCACAATTCCACCCCTTACCTCCCCAAGGCAAACGGAGCGGTTGAGGCGGCCAACACGAATATAAAGAAGATACTTCAGAAAATGGTGGAGGGTTCTAGACAGTGGCATGAAAAGCTGCCTTTTGCATTGTTGGGTTATCACACTATTGTTCGTACGTCAGTAGGGGAGACTCCTTATTTGCTAGTGTATGGCAAAGAAGCAGTGATACTCGTAGTATCGGAAATCCCTTCCCTTCGAATTGTTGCGGAGGCTGAAATCGATGATGATGAATGGGTCAAAACTCGCCTGGAACAATTGAGTTTGATCGAGGAGAAAAGATTGGCAGCAGTGTGTCATGGCCAATTGTATCAACAGAGAATGGAAAGAGCATATAATAAGAAGGTGCGACCATGCAAGTTTGAAGTGGGGCAGCAGGTACTAAGACGTATCCTTCCACATAAGGCTAAGGCCAATGGCAAGTTCGCTCCAAACTGGCAGGGGTCGTTCATCGTAACTAGAGTGTTGCCAAATGGTGCTTTGTATTTAACAGATATAGAAGGCAAGTGTGTAGAAATGGCCATCAATTCCGATGCGGTCAAGAGATACTATGTATGATTTTCTATGGTTAAATTGTATTTGTTTGTACTTGGCATATTTTTTAATATTGAAATGACAAAGGCATTTTGTTCTGCTATCTAAACAATTTAGCGTTTGCTACCCCTTTGAGCCTTATTTATTTCTTTCATACCCTTATTTCGGAATCAGTAGCAAAGATCAGAAACGCAAGCACGAAATATAAGTAAAGAAAAACGAGAAAAGAAAAAGAATGAAAAGAGAGAGAAGAAAAAGAATAAGAAAAGGAAAATAAAAAAAAGGAAAAAGAAAAGAAAAACAACAACAACAAAACAACAAAAAGAGAAAAGGAAGAAAGAAAAGAAAAGAAGATAAAGAGGAAGAAAAAAAAAGAAGAATCACAACAACAAAATAATTCCTATGTCATGAACTACGTTCGACCTGATTCCTTTTAAGGTTACGCAGGCAGCCTCACGGTTCGGTCCCATCAAAATAAAATCCAAAAGTCCCCAAGCAAGAAACTGGGGCAGGAGTTGTAGTTGTTGTAAGAAATATGATTCCGAAAGTTGTAATTTTGAACCCATGTTGAATTGTTTTGAGCCTTGATACCCCTTCTTTCTAACCACATCCAAAAGCTCACATTACGGTCTAAAAAAAGACCTTCTAATCAATCCTCGAGAGATGCCAAGTCGAGCAAGTAGAGGTGATTCATGTCAGGGTCAACACTCCGACCCAAGCAGGAAAAATAATGAATATGAGAGAGTCTAATTGGTAAAAACCCTCACGGGCACCGTAAGGCGATGGGAGCTAAGAGAAATAAAAAATGAGTGAGTCTTATTGGTGAAAACCCTCACGGGCACCATAAGGCAAAAGTGAGCTGAGAGATGAACAAACGAGAGAGGTCTCTTGGTACAAACCTTTCAAGGAACCGCAGGATGAAAAAGGTCAAGGTTTGGGTGAATAAATCAGGTTGTGGAGTTCCGGGGCAACAAAGTATGGCAACTGAAAGTTGGTTGGCTGGACGGACTGGGCCGATTAATCCAAAATGAATGTCATGATCAATGGTACCAGCTGTTACACCCAGATAAGTCTCTTTTCCTTTTTTCCTTTTTAGCAAGTCGTCCGGTTTTGGATTTTCTTTATCCTTAACTCTCACGGTCATTGCATTTCATTTATTTTGGGGGTTTGTTTCTCTAAGATGTTTCAATGTCAGTCTTGTTCAAATCAAATAAGAAAGGGTTTCAAAGCTCACTACCAACTTCCAAAATTGCAAAGCACAGTATGGCTAGAACATACCAAAGATAGCATGATGTAAAGTGGGATATAAGGAGTCACCGGAAGTTTCATCAGTGGAATGACTTGGTAATTTCATGGGAGATGCGAAGGTTCAGATAAATGGGTCAGAGATGTAAAAAACGGCATTGGTATAGGACACTCGGGTCATCAAAGTTCATGGGGTTTGAATGTCAGTTAGAAAGTCAAGCGGTTCGGGGCCAATTCGGGGAAGCAGGTCAAAACAAAACACGGTAGCGGAGAGACCATCAGGAAGAATGCCATCAACTAAGCACCATATTTTAAACTGAAAACAATTTTCTTTGATTGAAACAGGGGCAGAAAGTTTCGGTTTTTTGGAGAAACCCTCCGTAAGGAAAGGCAAGCACCAAACAGGTTTGACCGTAAACTCTCAGTACCCTCCTAGAAAATGGGACCTAGTTTAAAATTCAAAACAATCATGAGTAGCATAATCTAGCATAAATGTACCCCAAAGGAATATAAGTTGGTTTCAAAGTCTGCATGTTTGAGATAGGATTCAATTCGGAGTTTTCAGGACCCTCCTGAATAATGGGAACTATCTTTAATATTTCCATTAGATAACAAGATTTAGCGTAAGTTTGTTGTAGGGTAATGTAATTCAGCCGTAAAATTGTCACTCTTAGGATAAGACTTGATTTTTGATTTTCAGGACCCGACTGGATAATGGGATGTAGTTCTAAGACCCTCTTAGATAACAAGATTTAGCGGAAGTAACACCTTTAGAAGATATAATTTAGATCTAAAAATGTCATTTAATTAGGAGTTGTCAGCTTTCTTCTGGATAATGGGATCTAGCTTTCAAATTCTTAGAATATTTGGTAACATGATTCAGTTTAACACTCACATATGTGCCCAACTACCAAACCGGGGCAAAGAATTTTCTTTGTTTTGTCTATTATTGTTGAGATCAGGTACCCACTTAGAGAACAGGGAGAAGCAGTTCAAGTTTTGGCAATCAGGCACCCACCTGGAGAGCAAGGGAATACAATTAAAGTTTCAGCAATCAGGCACCCACCTTGAGAGCAAGGGAATACAGTTCAAGTTTCAGGAATCAGGCGCCCACCTGGAGAGGAAGGGAATACAATTCAAGTTCAGCAACCAGGCGCCCACCTGGAGAGCAAGGGAATACAGTTCAAGTTCAGCAGTCAGGCGCCTACCTGGAGAGCAAGGGAACACAGTTCAAGTTTCAGCAATCAGGCGCCCACCTGGAGAGCAAGGGAATACACTTCAAGTTTCAGCAATCAGGCGCCCACCTGGAGAGCAAGGGAATACAGTTCAAGTTTCAGCAATCAGGCGCCCACCTGGAGAGCAAGGGAATACAGTTCAAGTTCAGCAGTCAGGAGCCTACCTGGAGAGCAAGGGAACACAATTCAAGTTTCAGAAATCAAACGCCCACCTGGAGAGTAAGGGAATATGTCTCAAGTTTTAGCAATCAGGCACCCACCTGGAGAACAAGGGAATACAATTCAAGTTTAAGTAATCAGGCGCCCACCTGGAGAGAAAGGGATTACAGTTCAAGTTTCATCTTTCAAGTTCTTATTGATATTTGGTAACAGGATTCAGTTTACACTAACATATGTGCCCAGCTACCAAACAGGGGCAGAAAAGTTTCTTTGTTTTGGCTATTTTTGTTGAAATCAGGTACCCACCTGGAGAGCAAGGGAATACAATTCAAGTTTCGGTAATCAGGCGCCCACCTGGAGAGCAAGGGAATACAGTTTAAGTTTTAGCAATCAGGCGCCCACCTAGAGAGCACAGGAATACAATTCAAGTTCAGCAGTGAGGCGCCCGCCTGTAGAACACGGGAATACATTTAGCAATCAGGCGCCCACCTGGAGAGCACGGGAATACAATTCAAGTTCAGCAATAATGAGCCCACCTGGAGAGCACGGGAGTACAGTTTAAGTTCAGCAGTTAGGAGCCCACCTGGAGAGCACGGGAATATAGTTCAAGTCTAGCAGTCAAGTGTCCACTTGGAGAAAGAGAAAACATCTCAAAGTGTAATTCGAGTTCAGCAATCAGGCGTCCACCTGGAGAAAGGGAAAACATCTCTGATTATAATTCAAGTCGGAAACAATGGGATTTCACCGGGAGAATACAAGTCAACAAGGAAACAAGAACCACAAGAGCAAGTTTGAAGATATAGATAGGATTTTTTATTGCATTGATCATAGTCTAGTCTAGCTTCTTTTATGTTGACATGGTGTAATAAGGGGTTCAGTAAGCAGTATCAGTAGCAGCAACAGTGATATCATAGCTTCATGATAGTCCCAGCTACCAAACATTCCTGAACTACACTAACCTGATTCCTTTATAGCCAAGGATATGTAAGCAACCTCAGAATCGGGGTGCGGTCAAATAATTCAAAAACGCTTCCCGCGGAGTATTCAAACGGGCAAAAATCGCTCGTATGCGCTCAGTTTTCTTTGCACGAAAACTCTTCGTGTTTCCAAGCAAAGAGGGGAAGCTGTGAGCACGTGATATTTGCCCTATATAAATTACTCCCATAAATTCAAAACAAAATAATTTTTCCATTATTTGCAATTTTGTGAATTTTCGTGGCATTCTCTGTCAAGCGTTTGCATTTGTCTGTGCATATTAATTTTGTTAATAAAAAATACAAACAAATGTGTTGCATGTGCATTTAGGAGTTAATTTTTGCATGTTAAGAATTAATTAGTAATCAAGTTATTTTATAAAAGGAAAATCACAAAAATAGTTATCTTGCACCTTTTAATTTTAATTTTAACTTTAACTTTGAGTAGCTTTTCTTTTAATTTATTTGTAATTAATTGTGATAATTATCATTTAGGTTTAATTAGTGTTTTTAGGTTAATTAGTATTTAATTTAGATTTTTATTTAATTTCAAAAAAAAAGAGAAGAAAAGGAATTTTGGAAAATTGAATTAAAAAGAGAAGAGAACAAAAGGTTTGGAATTAAAAGTGTTGGGCTGTATTCAAGATCCGATCCCTAGGCCCAATGATTTTTCCATCCAAAAACCCGACCAGACCCAGCCCAAACCAGTGCTAACCCGGTCCAATTGCCCCTTAAATTAAACGACCTCGTTTAAGTCAGATGCAATCCGGGCCATCGAGGTTGCTTTGATCCAAAGGTGGAGAAGTGGGGTTGTGCTTAATATATATATGACCAAAATGTTACCCCCCCACCCCATCTCTCATCTCTCTCACACATGCCCTCAGAGACACCCTATAAACCCTAGCCGCCGCCCAAAAATTCCCTCGTCGCCGTCGCCGTCGTCGTCGTCGCCGCCACCTCTGTTCAACCCCAAACTAATACCATAGGACCACCAAGCCTCCCTCATACCAAATCTATCATTTTCTTCACTCGAATATGCCTCGAGCTTGTCGAATATCAATTTGAAGTTGGGACCTTAAAAGGTCAAGTCTTAAGTCAACAGATTTGGACCAAAATAGACCTTGGTCATGCGTTTTCGTCTGAGAATGCATGGTTGAGACCCCTTTTGGTCAAAATCGTGAATCTGAAGAAGAACTTCAAGGAAGGCCTTCTTTCTTTTAGGTATTTTGTTCATTTCTCTAGTTTTGCACGTTTTGCTTTGATCATTTTTTTTTTCTTTTGCTTCTCTTCATCTGTTTATCAAAGAATTGCCTTTACATGTGTTCTGTTATTTAGGATAAATTGCTAATTAGTCTTTCCGTTAATCTGGTTTAGTTTGGTTGGTTTTCTTTTAGTTCTGGTCTAAAAAGGGCTATTTAATTCAGAGGTCTTTTTCATGTGAAAATGCTTTGGGTCATTTTTAAACTTTTGTGCTAAAGTTCTATCGAGATGTTTTGGTTTTGAATTTTGAAATCCATGCTTGTTTTGAAAGCCCAAAAGGGAGGGGTTAATAAAATGGGTTAAAGGCCTAGGTTTCATTTACCTTGGGTTAATTTGACCCAAGTTGGTCCGGCAAGGTAATTTTCAGGGGTATGTGGGGTAATTTGGGTAGTTCAGCTAGGGAATTTTTTGGTAACCACCTGAAGAAGCTTTTTAGAAGCTGGAAAACAGACTTGCTTGGCAATCAAGTCAATAAATGAGAGACTAAGCTGCAAAAATGAAAATTGTGAAGGTCTAGGGCAAAAACTAAATCACTTCTGCTGCCCTAATAGCTTGCCTATAAAAGCATTGCTACTTGCAGCTCAAGTCAGAGATAAGAGATAGAATTCTAGAAAATACAAAAGGGCCAAAAAGTTCTACTGTTCGATAGAACTTCAGTAATAGAATTTCAGAAAATACAATGAGCCATTGAGCACTCTAATTCGGAGATAGAAAAATACAAACAAAATTCTACTGTTTCATTGAATTCCCATGATTTTTTGTTTCTTTTCAAACATCTAAAAACTGTAGCTCTTCATTGCGAGATTTAAAAGGGTTTGAGTTTGGGTTTATGAAAGCTTGGGTTGAAGTTTGCTGGATTACAGCTTTATTGAAATTGGTTTTGGACTACTATGCATCATTTCGATTTAAAACTAGTTTTTATTGTTACATTGCTGCTGTGAGCTGAAGTTTTGACCCTTAATCATCTCCATTCCTTTTATTTTGACTGTTGTTTCCAGGTATTCCATGGATCTTTTTAACTTGTGAAGTGCAACATGGGAAGGCTATGTAATTGATAGGCAATTCAAGACTTTGTTTCTTAATGAATGATAATTCCTAATGTGATTTCATGTTATTTCATCTTCGTTGTATCTGATTATGTACTTAGCTATGATTTTGTTTGAATCTAGTTGGTAATTTTAGACAGAAATTGTAATTATGATGTTAGCATTAGATTGTTTTTTTGGAATTCTGATCTTATGAGGGTTGATTGAGTATCTTAGTTGTAAAGATTCGAATGGGTGAATAAGGATTCTATTCTGTAGTTATATATGTCCTGCATATCTTTTGATCATGTTAGGTGGTTTGGTTCTTTACAATCTGATTGCATGAAGTTTTGGCAAAAAGGGTTTTGAATTTATTTAGTGACTAGTTCTGAGCATTTACCAATTAGTTGTTTCCTTCAAACAAATCAAGGTTTAGGTGAAATAGCACTGAATTCATATATAAATTTGGATGCCTAATCAATCGCTTAAGTGTGAGCATTTATCTAGTTAATGTTTCAATTATTGTCAGGTTGCAGTGATTCAATGATTATCATGTGAATATGTTTGAACTTAAAAATGGTTTAAGATGGTCGTCAATTTAATGCTAGTCATTGTTGCAATAGCTTAGTAATTGTTAGTTATGTTTGTTTAATGGTGATTTCTCATGAGTATGTTAAATCGGGTTTAAAGTTTTTCTGGGTTGTCAATAGTTTGAACTGGTTATTCTAGGCTACTACACATCATTTCTAGGTTTGAAGTCTGTTTTGCCACTGAATTTGTTCCTGCTACTGTTCACTGATGAGCTCTTCCTCCTTTCTCATTTCACTTTTCCAGGTACCCCTTGGATCTCTTTAGCATTGAAGTGCAACATGAACGAGCCTTGTAACTGATAGGCAATTTAAGACTCTTGATATCTAGTGGATGTTAATTTATCATGCAGTTTTGTGTTATTTTAACTTCTTTGGATATATTCCTCTATTTTATTGTTTTACTTGAGTTTGAATTGTAAATATGGACTAAAATTATAAGTTGGGGTGCTGGTTAGATGGTTTTAAAATTATGATTTCATGTGGGTTACTTGGGATGCTTTAGTTGTGAAGATTCAGTTGGGATAGTAAAGACTTCAATCTTGTGGTTTAATCAGTTGAAATTATTTGGTTTTGTTTTGCAATTTTGTATCCATAGGTTTAAATGCATTGGTCTAATGGATTCGGGTTAAGTTTGAGTTCCCAATAGTTTTGTTCAAGTTTGCACCCATATAGCTTGAAGCACGATCCAATGATTTCATAATTCATCACTAGCTCTTCTTTATGTATATACGGGGACCTTTTAGTCGTTAAAAAGAATTTTCAAATGAATCAGTTCATCATGTCTGGCTTGGTCTTCTTTTTTGAAAAGTGTTGAATCATAATAATTTTGCTAAACTTGCCAATTCGAATCAGATGTTGTGTAGGTCTGTAATCGCGAGGTTTTGACTTGAAAATGATGAATATTTTGTGCACGGCCATAATTGAAAGTTATATATCACCATACAACATATGGAATGGTTTGCAGAATATTTTTGCATTTTTAATCAAGGGATATTAGTATTTGTGCAACTTCAATTTTTGAATGCTAACTTGTGCTAAAGCATGCATTGGGCTACCAGTCTTGGCCCAAACGTGATTGTCTTTCACTCAGTTCGGTTGTTGTCATGGGGGTTCGAAACGAGACTTTTTATGAAGTCTGACTCGAGCGTACCTCGTGAAAATTGGTTTCTCTTGGGCTCGGACGTAGCTTGTTATGAGGCCCAAGGTTTCGCACCCTACTGACCCCTTTGAGCTCATAGACTTCATGCTAAGCCTAGTCCATTTTCTGAAATTGAGAGTGAGGTCTCACTTAGTATCATTGCCAATTCATTTTGAAGTTCAACTATAGTATAGAAGACATTAGGATACTTTCAGCCTCACTTCTTTACTGTTTTCTGGAAATTTGTTCGAGGTGTGCCATGAAATAAAATTAGATAATGAATGGCCCTCGTGAATTAGTTTAGAAACGCTCTAATTAGAATAAAGTAAGGTGTGCCGTGCTAAAAAAAATTACAAATTGCGTGGCCCTCACTAATTATTTATTTAAAATATTTAGAACTCGAGGCGTCCCATTTAGCTTATTTTCATGGCCCTAACAAAGTTAACAACGCGTTAGTTGCTTTTAGGCATGTTATTTAATAATTTTACCTACTTAAACTCGGGTGTGCATTTCATGCGACCCAAATTTAAATCCCAAAATATTGAATAAGATGTGTTCTGGATTGCGGGTGCATATCATATGACGCGATCCAAAGACATGTTTTAAACGACGTTCAACATTCTTTAAAAATTGAATAAAAGCGGTTAAAAGCTAAAATTTGCACATAGGTTCAAAATGTATTAAAATCAGATAATTAAGCCGAATATGACAGTTGAGCGACCGTTCTAGAACCACGAAACTCGGGAATGCCTCACACCTACTCCCCGGTTAACAGAATTCCTTACTCGGATTTCTGGTTCGCGACTGTTAAACAGAGTCAATATTTTCCTCGATTCGGGATTCAACCGGTGACTTGGGACACCATAAATATCCTAAGTGGCGACTCTGAATCTCTTAATAATAAATCCCGTTTCAATTGTCCTTTAATTGAAAAAACGCCATTATAATCTCTTCCGGGGGTGTAGTGAAAAAAGGAGTTGTGACCGCTCTAGCGACTCTGCTGGGGGTACGAACCCAGAACTTCGGTTCAAGGTTCAAGAATTTGAGCTTAGAATAACTGTTATATTTGGTTTTATGTAATATTTCTACATGTTTCATGCTAAATGTGGTAAATGCTTTACCGCTTTGATATTTGGTGAATTGTATATATAAACTGCTATGAAACCCTTCCTCTCTCTGAGTCTTCTACATCATGGAGAAGGGTGCACTTCGTGTGACTTCTCTTCTGGTTAGAGTCTTATCCCATTTAGAACGAGGTTTGGACAAGTTGCTAAGCCGGCAGAGCTTCTGTATCCCCGGTACGCTGCCCCCTGGCTCGAGTTGTCTGCTCGGGTAAGCCAGGTCTAGAACATTAAACCCAGGGTTTAAACCTAGTATAACAAAGTCACATGCCAGATCCCTAGTAGGAACATTTGTTTGCATCATGTGAATTTGACTTAGTGGACTCAATACAGGGGTTGGGTCCGTCTAGGACAGGTGACCTGAAATGAAAAGACCATCCCGATGCATCCTACTTGCTACTTGTGCATATCGGACTTGCATATTGACCAGCTTGTAAAATAATGGGAGAGGGTTGAAAAGAAAATAGCAACGCCAAGGTTAAGAGAGGGTAGTCACCTGTTTTGAAAAACCAATATCCAAATAGTACTGAAACTCTGCCGGATTTTTGAGAAGAAGAACAGAAAGATTTTTTCAAAAAAATAGTTGATTTTGTCAAATCTTCCCGAACTACGCCAGTTTGATTCCCACCGGATGTGGGATACATAGGCAACCCTCATCGGGTCCAACTTCCCTTTTTACAAAAAAAAGCCCAAAAACAACAAAAGTCTTAATTTTGGCCACAAATAAGTGAGGTGATGCCATTTTTTCTTAAAATAAGCCGAATGTCCCTAAAATGGCGCCGGAAGGCTGTTTTTGCAAGAACAACCACCTTAGTTTGTTTTCAACGATTAGCGGGCATAGCCTTAAAATCTTCTTTCCCGAAGTGCTAAAAGGCCGTATCCGCAAAGCCGAGGTTTTTTTTAAATGAAAATCTTGAGAAAAAATGATGTTGCTTTTTCTTCTTTTAGGTTCAATTAAGTCTTTAAATCACCTTAATAAATGTGCAGGATGAGCACGAATGATATTGAACCTTTCACAGTCCTTAAGGAGATCCCCTTGAAGCTTCATATGTGGTAGAATGATCTAGAAAAGAGCAGTAGATAAACAGTGGTAAAAGTTCTGGGAGGCCTCGTCGGACTATTGAACGTCAAGCCAAGGTTGGACATAATTGAAGCTTTAATACCTTTCTGGGACCCAACTAGCAATGTATTCCGTTTCTCTCACTTTGAGCTCACACCTACATTGGAGGAAGTTGCGGGTTATGCGGGTCTTAATAGAAATCTTAGAAGCCGATATCCGTTGGCACCAAGATTGGTATCTCCCCATAGGTTCTTGGACTTGCGGAGTATTAGTCGGGATGTTCAAGACGGAAATCTATCGGAAGGGTATTGCACCCTCCAATTCTTGTATCATCGATATGGCAACCCCCGAGGTTTTGAAGAGCCAAACACTGGTCTAACCTATGCCGGAAACAAAGACAAATGGGAGGCAAGGAGGGGTTTAGCTTTCATGGTAGCCTTCTTGGGAGTTGTGGTGTGTCCCCGGAAAGATGGGAACATAGAGATAGATCTTGTGGGAATGATCAATGTTGCAATCAAGAAAGCCAACAGCAGTGTGGTCCCTCTGATCATATATGAAAACTATCGAGCCTTGACTATCTGCCGGGAAGGGGGAAAGTTCTTCCAGGGTTGCAATTTGTTACTACAGTTATGGATGCAAGAACACCTCTGTCACCGGATTGGGTACATGAATTATCGTTTGACTGGATTAAGCCGCATTGAAGAATTTGAAACCCGGATAGCATGTATTGAATTCCCTACGGGTACTGAAGCTTGGCTCGAACATCTGATATCCTTGACTGCTGATAAGATCGAGTGGGCATTCGGATGGATCCATACCACCGAATCAGTGTACATGTCAGCTGAAGTGTCTTATATCCTCTTGATGGGTATTCATAGCATCAAACCATATGCTCATTAAAGGGTCTTGCGACAACTAGGAAGATTTCAAAATGTCCACAACGATGAAGATTTGAGTAAACATGTCATTGAACTAGGCCCAAAAGCCGCATTTCCAGAAGGGAAAATTTGCCAAATATGGAATGAGTGTAGGTTTCTTGAACCTAAGAACATAGTGCGAGACCGGGCTAGAGGTTAAGCGGACCTTAAGTACATGATTTAGTTTGGCAAAAGATTCTAGATTCCTGAAAGGCCCGCAAAGAGGCCACATGTCCAACAATTTACCGATGGGGTCCAAGTGCAGTGGGATTCGTTGACTAAGGAGAATGAGTACAGATCCAAAATAAGCCAATTAGAAAGGCAAGTCATGGAGCTTCAATTTGAGAATGGTGTTGGATCCGTCGTAGACGATGGAGAAAAAAAAGCTGGCCTAAGGAAATGAGGCCCTTAAAGCTCAGATTAGAAACATGAAAACAGTTGCCAATAACCCGAAAAGAAGTCAGGCTGATGAAAGATTTATAAGTGGTCTAAAAAAGAAAGTCCTCGAGTGCCAAGAAGACCTGGAAAATTCTGAAGATAATCTAGCAAAAATCCGGGCACAATGGACAAAGAAATCAGAAGAACGAGCATGATTTGTGCAGCAAATGAAGAGAAATTATGAAGGGACCATCACTAGCTTGAGAATAAAGGCGACTACTCTTAAGGATGAGGCAGCCCAATGGGTTAAAGATTTCAAGGCTGATAGGGAGCATTGCTATAAGATGATGGCTAAATTGGAGAGAGAAATGCAACAATTACAAGATCACCATTTCCACGACTCCCAAGTATTGGAAGCTTGGAACCAGCAAATAGGGCTGTTACTTCAGGAAAAAGGCATAATTGGAGAAAGGATTAGGGCCATCGCTGACTATATTACCAGGAAATGCCAAGCGTGCGAGGACATGGCTCGTACCACTTTCTTTTCTGCAATGATGATTTTTATCCGTCAAGTTATGAGTGATTTGGAGCGGCTGCAAGGTGGTCTTGCACATAGGCCCGTGGCGAGGCCGAATGATGCCCCGCAGTCCCCAGTAGTTAAAGCTTTAATGTATTCTTGATTTTTCAGTCATTGAGTCCGTATTTCCTTTTTCACTAAAGTCTATCAGTTGTTTGAGTCTGTATTTTATTTTGATGAAATATGATAGTTGATTTTGGAGTCTGTATTTTTTCTTTTCGTCAGAGTCTTTTAGTTGTTTTAATCTGTCAGTTTTGAGTCTTTGTAATCAAATTATTTGCTATCTATGAAAATTGGAAATCCCAAAACATTTTGCAAGAACTACGCTTGGTCTAATTCATGCGGGGTCATGATACGTAGGTAATCTCCATAGGATTCGACCATAACTAATAAAATAAAAGAAGAAGAAAAAAAAGAAAAAGAAGAGAGGAAAAACAAAAAAGGAAAAACACGAGAGGAGAAGTAAAGAAAAAGAAAAGAAAGAGCAGAAAAACAACAGAGAGGCATGGGAGGGTAGAAACAAAAGAGAAAACAAGAATGAAAAAGAGAGGGAAGAAAAGAAAAGGAAGTTTCCAAATAAGAAAAAGGAAAAGCCGGGATGATGCAAGCAATCGAGCAAATGCATAATAGAAACGACTAACTGCTTAGGTGCATTCGTTTCCCAAATGTGTGGCTACCAATCTGTTAAAGCTCTAACCGCTAACGAAATTGTTGTTGATGTTGAGCGCAGGCAGGTGGTTAGTTGCTCTGGCATTCTTGCAACCCATTCCTACAATACCCGGTCAAAAGGTAGGTTGAACATGACTAACCAAGAATTGGAGGCGAGTATTGTTGACCCATCAAAAGAAGTGGAAGAAGTTGATATTAATGCGATGAAAGAAGAGATGTATAAACTGAAGCAACAAATGGCTGAAACGTATCAAGCTTGGGTAAAAGGGCATCCACCACAGGTTTATCCCGCCAACCCTGCTTATATCCCACCGTTGTCTCAACCTCAAGATCCTCCCACTGTGAATTCATCCCCGGCCTTTACTACCTACCAACAATGCTATGGCACCACCTGCCAAACACCACCAGCCCCACCACCTAAACCAGTACCATGCCCTCCCCCACCAACCACTCCTGTGTTTGTGGCACTTCCACCTACTGCATTGCACCGATCTTCTAGTGAGCCTCTGTTCCAGACTAAAGACAATCATTATTATCCGCCAGAACCAACCTTCAAAGCACCAGAATGATGTTCTCACACTCCTCATTTTGATCTTTCGGCAGAAATGAGAAGCCTCCTAAGAATTCTGAGCAGGAGGAGATGGATAGGAAAGTCAAAAGCTTGGAGCAATCTTTTAGGAATATTCATGGGCTAGGTGGACAAGTAAGCACAGACTATAAAGACCTGTTTCTGTTCCAAGATGTCCAATTACCAATAGGGTTCAAGCTGCCCAAGTTTGATTTATATGATGGGCATAGTGATCCAGTGGCGCACCTGAAAGGTTTTTGTAGCAAGATGAGAGGGGCAGGTGGAAGAGATGAATTACTGATGGCTTATTTTATTCAAAGTTTAAGTGGCTTTGCTTTGGAATGGTACACCCAAATAGATCATGGTCGTTGGTATTCTTAGGACGATCTGGCCCAAGCATTTGCCTGTCATTTTGAGTACAATCTTGAAATTATCCCAGGTTGTCTGTCACTGACAAAGATTGAGAGGAAACCCGGGGAAAGTTTAAGAGAATATGGCTTCCATTGGAGAGAGAAAGCAGCGATGGTTGACCGTCCTATGAAAGAGAGTGAAATGGTTGATTATTTCTTGCAGTCCTTAGAGCCCACTTATTTCGGTCACATAGTGTCAGTAGTAGGGAAATCTTTCAATGAAGTGGTGAAAATGGGAAGCAAGGTTGAGGAAGGACTCAAGACCAACAAGATCATGAGTTATTCAGCAATCAAAGCAACCACCCAGGCCATTCAAAGCGGCACTAGGGGTGTACTGGGAAAGAAGAAGAAGATGACGTTGTGATAGTTGAGTCAAGAACTTGGTCTAGGGGCCCGTCGCCTTACTATAACCAGCCTCAACCCCACCCCCAAACTTACCCCCACACTCCATATAGCCAACCACAACACTACTACCCACCTCCAGATCCCCACTTCTCTATCCATCATGCACAAATATATCCTCAACCTCCTGCCCACGCGCAATGGTGTGTGCCAACCTCACAAAATTCTTACCCAACTCCCCAAAACACTTACCCACCCCCAAAAGCCTATAGAAATCCCGATGGAGTAGGTTTCCGGACTAACCAAACCTTCAAGAATGAGAGGACGCAGAAGCATAAGACTTTCACTCCATTGGGAGAATCATATACCAGTCTATTCCACAGGTTGAGACGGTTGGGAATGTTAAGTCCAATTGAGCCTAAGTTGCCAAATCCCCTTCTGAGAAATCTTGACCACTCATTGAGTTGTGAATATTGTCCAGGGGCCCCGGGGCATGACACAGAGAAGTGCTGGAAGTTGAAGACAGCCATTCAAGAGCTCATTGACACCCGTCGGATCGAGGTTCAGGCACCAAATGCACCTAATATCAACCAGAATCCATTGTCAGCCCATTATGAGACCAATATGATTGAGATAGTGCAAAAAGGAGGAGAGCCTAAGAAGCCCTTGCAGATTGTAATGATGATCAGGTCCAGTGAAGTCAAGCCGAGTAGGGAATAAAGTAGCGGGAAGTCATTGATCAAGGTGAAAGGAACAGGTAGTGAACCAGTTATGGCAATTGAAAAAGAACCCTCAAGCAGTGTTACAGTAAAATAGGGGATAGTAAAAGTGGTGGTACCAGGAGCATTAAGCAAGCCTGTTGTGGTTGTGGAAGGTGCTAGCACAGAGCCGGTCATTTTCAAACTGGTAAACCAGCAGCCAATAGTCAGCAGCAAGGCCGTCCCTTGGAACTATGGCCGAATGTCTATGATTTACAAAGGGAAAGAAGTTAAAGAAGAAGTTTGTGAAACCAATGGTCTGAATCGCTCGGGGAGATGCTTTGCCCCCAAGGATTTAAGAAAAGCCAAAAACTCCAAAGATAACTCAGTGTTGGTAAAGAAAGTTGTGACCGAAGAAGAGGCAGCAGAATCTTTAAAGAAGATGAAGGTGCAGGACTATTCCATCATAGAGTAGTTAAGGAAAACCCCTGACCAAATTTCATTGCTCTCATTGCTAATCCACTCGGACGAGCACCGTCGAGCATTGATGAAAATCTTGAATAAGGCCCACATCCCCAACAAGATCTTTGTATACCATTTGGAAAATATTGCAAACAAAATATTCGAGGTGAACAGAGTTACCTTCTCCTATGATGAGTTGCTCGTGGAGGGTACTGAGAACAATTGGGCTCTTTATCTGACAGTGAAATGTGAAGAATATATGGTTACTCGAGTTTTGGTTGACAATGGATCTAGTGCAAACATTTGCCCTCTCTCCACATTGAACAAGATGAAAGTGGACGACGATAGAATTCACAAAAATAGTATTTGTATTTGAGGGTTCGACGGTGTGGGCAAAGATTCAGTGGGTGATATAATATTAGAATTGACAATTGGGCCTATTTCACTATGTAATTCCAAGTATTGGATGTGGCGGTTTCTTACAATCTTTTGCTGGGGCGACCCTGGATTCATGCCGCCAAGGCAGTGTCATCTACCTTGCACCAGATGGTTAAATTTGAATGGGACAGACATTAAATTTTGGTACACAGTGAGGATAATATGTGCACCCTGGGTGATGCCATTGTACCTTTCATCGAAGCTGAAGACGACAAGGGTCCATGGATCTACCAGGTCTTTGACACGGTATGAGTTGAAAAAATCCCAGAAGACGAGTGTGTTCCAATTCATAAAGTAGCAACCGCATCAGTTATGGTGGCTTCGGAGATGTTGAAGAATGGCTTCCTACCTGGTAAGGGATTGGGTACTTCTCTGCAAGGCATTGTACAACCAGTGTCTCTTCCCAAAAACATGGATACTTTTGGTTTGGGGTTCAAGCCTACAGCTACGAATATAAGGCGAGCTAGAAAGCTGAAACAAAGAGCATGGTTTCTTCCAAAGCCCATCCCGCGGCTGTCCAGATCATTTGTCAAGCCTAGTCCCAGAAAGTGCCCAATGTTAACAATTCCCGATTCATTGATTGATGCTGATGGAGATTTGGATAAGGGGTTCGGGAGGTTGTTCGACGAGGTAAACATGGTGGAAGCTGGAGAAGGATCAAGCAAGGAAGATGTGCAATTTGTGGAGCCTTGTGAAAATATGAACAATTGGGAAGCTACTCCTCTTCCTACTCGGAGGGAGTCGTGGTAGTCGGCTTTGATTTTTCTTTCAGTTAATCTGGATTATTTCCAGGGTTGTAATTCAGATGCCATGTTTCATCCGTTTGGATGAGTTAAACCATGTTATCTTTAAATTTCAATGAAATGAAATTTCCCTTCTTTTCATTTCTGATATTTTTATTTTTGTTTTTCTTTTCTTTCTTGTACAGTCCTTTTTATGCTGATTTTAGTGACATGACATGCATAAGGAATCTTCGGCCCAGTCTTGAATGCTAATCTTATTCTAAAATAACAATGCAAGAGATTGAGTGTGATGATGAAGTGGAATATGATGATGAGGAAGCCTTTGAGGAAATCAGTAAAGAATAAAGCCATTTTGAAGAAAAACTCAAACCTAACCTGAATAATACAGAACCAATCAACTTAGGGGATCAGGATAATATCCGGGAAACTAAAATAAGTGTCCATCTTGAACCACAGCTCAGAGAGGAGATAATTAAAGCATTGTTTGAGTGCAAAGATGTTTTTGCATGGTCATATGATGACATGCCGGGTCTAAGCACTAACTTAGTGGTTCACAAATTGCCCACCGACCTAGTATTCCTTCCTGTCAAGCAGAAACTAAGGAAACTTAAAACTGATATTAGTGTGAAGATTAAAGAAGAAGTTAACAAAGCAGTTTGATGCAAAGGACATTCGGTTCACACGGTATCCCACCTGGTTAGCCAATGTTGTGCATGTGACAAAGAAGGATGGAAAAACTAGGGTGTGCGTTGATTACCGTGATCTCAACAAGGCAAGTCTAAAGGACAATTTCCCACTGCCAAACATCCATATCTTGATTGATAATTGTGCTAAATATGAGATTGGTTCTTTGGTGGATTGTTATGTGGGCTATCACCAGATCTTAATAGATGATGAAGATGCAGAAAAGGCAACATTCATCACGCCATGGGGAACGTACTGCTATAGGGTCATGCCATTTGGGTTGAAAAATGATGGGGAAACCTATATGAGAGCGATGACAACCATATTCCACGACATGATACACAAAGAGATCGAAGTGTATGTAGATGATGTAATTATAAAGACCAGGAAGCAGTCTGACCAAGTCCGGGATCTGAGAAAGTTCTTCCAAAGGCTTTGCAAGTACAATCTAAAGCTCAATCCTGCAAAATATGCTTTCGGTGTTCCATCTAGAAAATTGATTGGATTTATAGTCAGTCGTCGAGGTATTAAATTGGACCCATCGAAAATCAAAGCCATCCAAGAATTGCCACCCCCGAAGAACAAGACTGAGGTGATGAGTCTGTTAAGGAGATTGAATTACATCAGCAGGTTTATCGCTCAGCTTACGACAACTTGTGACCCTATATTCAAGCTGTTAAAGAAGGATGTTGCGATCAAGTAGACAAACAAATGTCAAGAAGAATTTGATAAGATAAAGGGGTATTTGTCAAACCCACCAATGTTGGTCCCACCAGAACCAGAGAGGCCTTTGATCCTGTATTTGACTATTTTGGACAACTCGTTTGGATGAGTGTTGGTTCAGCACGACATCACCGGCAGGAAAAACAGGCCATATACTGCCTCAGTAAGAAGTTCACAGCTTACGAGGTTAAGTATACTCAGCTTGAGAGGACGTGTTGTGCCTTAACTTGGGTAGTGTAGAAGTTGAAACATTACTTTTCATCGTATAACACTTACCTCATCTCTTGGTTGGATCCGTTAAAGTACATGTTTCAGAAACCTATGCCCACATGAAGGCTCGCAAAGTGGAAAATCTTGCTTATGGAATTCGACATTGTCTATGTGACCCGGACTACAATGAAAATACAAGCGTTGGCTTACCATTTGGCTGAGAATCCAGTAGATGAAGAATATGAACCTTTGAAGACATACTTACCCGATGAAGAGGTAATACACGTTGATGAGGTGGAACAAGTTGAGAAGCCGGGATGGAAACTTTTCTTTGATGGGGCTGCCAATATGAAAGGTGTTGGGATAGGAGCGGTACTTATTTCTAAGACAGGGTAGCACTACCCCGTTATGGCTCAGCTTCATTTCTATTGTACTAATAACA
>MU689993.1:48139-79640 GCA_026770625.1 Nicotiana glauca
GTTGAAGTCTGCATCCCGCGTGGAGAACAGAGGAATACATTCAGGTCTTAGCAGTCAGGAGCCTGCCTGAAGAACGGAGGAATACATTTCAAGTCAGCAGTCAGGAGCCCGCCTGGAGAACAGAGGAATACATTCAAGTTTTAGCAGCCAAGAACCCGCCTGGAGAAAAGAGGAATACATTCAAGTTTTTGCAGCCAGGAACCCGCCTGGAGAATAGAGGAATACATGAAAGTTTTAGCAGTCAGGAGCCCGTCTGGAGAACAGAGGAATACATTCAAGTTTTAGCAGTCAGGAGCCCGCTTGTAGAATAGAGGAATACATTTCAAGTTTTAGCAGTCAGGAGCCCGCCTGGAGAATAGAGGAATATATTTCAAGTTTTAACAGTCAGGAGGCCGCTTGGAGAATAGAGGAATACATTTCAAGTCAGCAGTCAGGAGCCCACCTGAAGAACAGAGGGAGTACAACTCAAATTTTAGCTTTCAGATTCTTATTAATGTCTGGTAATATGATGCCCAGTCACCAAACTGGGGCAAGAGATTTTCTTTATCTATTTTGTTGAAGTCAGGAACCCGCCTGAAAAACGGAGGAATACATTTCAAGTTTGAACAGCCAGGAGCCCGCCTGGAGAACAGGGGAGTACCATTCAAGTTTTATCTTTCTACTGATATTTAGAAACATGATTTAGTTTACAACCACATGTGCTCCCAGCCACCAAACTGGGGCAGAAAATTTTCTTTGTTTTATCTATTTTTTTGAAGTCAGGAGCCCACCTGGAAAACAGGGAATACATTTCAAGTTGCAGTCAGGAGCCCACCTAGAGAACTGGGAATACATTTCAAGATGAAGTCAGGAGCCCACCTGTAGAACAGGGAATAAATTTCAAGTTGAAATCAAAAGCCCGCCTGGATAGTAGGGAGTACATTCAAGTTGAATTCAGGAGCCCGCCTGGAGAGCAAGGGAATACAATTCAAAGTTCAGCAGTCAGGCATCCACCTGGAGAAAGGGAAAACATCTCAGACTACAATTCAAGGCTGCAACAAAGGAATTTCACCAAAAGAATACAAGTCAGCAAGAACTACGAGATCAAGTTTGAAGATATAGATAGGATTTTGGTAATACATAGATCATAGCCTAGTCTAGCTTCTTTTTATTTTGACATGGTGTAATAAGGGGGTTCAGTAAGGAGTAGCAGAACCAACAGCAACAGTGAAATCACAACTTCATGGTAGTCCAATCTACAAGACATTCCTAAACTACACTGACCTGATTCCTTTTTAGCCAAGGATATGTAGGCAACCTCAGAAGCAAGGTGCGGTCAACTCTTTGAAAAATGCTTCCCATGGAGTATTCAAACGGGCAAAAATCACTTGGTGAAGATGGAGTATTGAAAAATGCTTCCCATGGAGTATTGAAAAATGCTTCCCATTTAGGGTTTAATTTTATATTTTATGATTAATTAGAAAATTAATTGTCTCATCAAATGGAAAAATTACAAAAAATAGTTTACTTTGCACTTTTAATTTTAGCTTTGATTTTTAGCAGCTTTTCTGTTAATTTGTTTTTAATTAATAGTGTTAATTATCATTTTAGGTTTAATTAGTTTTTTTAGTTCTATGAATTAATTTTGATTTTAATTAAATTTTTGAAAAAATAGAAAGAAAAAAGGATTTTTGAATTAAGTTTATTTTGAAATAAAAATGAAAGAGGATTTGATATTTTTTGGGCCATCCTTCAAATTAGAACCCCAGGCCTAAATTTTCTACCTCTAACGTGCAGCCTAGTCACCCCAACCAGGTCCGGCCCCCCTTAATAACCAAACAACCCCGTTTTGCCTATAACAAATCCCAGCCGTCGAGGTTCTTTAACAGAATCGATTCCCTCCTAACTTAGAATCCCTGAATTACCCTCAACCTAATCAATTATTACTAACCTACCCTTCCCCTTGAGACCCCCCAAAGTTCCAGGCATGACAATTCACTCCCCTAAAATCCCCTGAAGTAGAACAAACAGTACTAAAAAAAATGCCAAAGGCTTCAAACGGATCAAAGGAAATCTTAAAAGGAAAATGCAAAATTCTATTAATTGAAACAAGCATAACATGAATAAAACAACCAACATTCATAAGATCATCTAAAATGCAATTAAACATACGTATAATCTCTAAAACCTATTGCAATTAGGCCTAATGAATTCACACAGATTTAAACAGACACAAAATACAAGAAGCAAAGAAAATCAAGAACCAAAACGAAGTAAAGAATAATGGAAAAAGAGCACTGGTCTAACCTGTGACGAACTTAAACGGACAGTGACGACTTGGACGCCATCCGGTGAGCTTCAAAATGAACCCAAAGATGAAACTAATCAATTGTTCTTACTGAGAACAAATTACTAGCATTATGTTTGGGCTCGAATCATGTTTTGAAAACATCAAAAATCCAAAGGGGAAAAGCAGATTAGGGTTTTATTTTTTTATCAAAAATTCGAAGAGCTTGACGATGATTTGAAGGAAACGGGTTAGGGATTTGGGGTGAGGAACTGAAAGGGATCCTAAGGTGTAATTTTGGGACAGATTGGACAAATTAGGGTTTTGGCTGCCCCTTTTCAATTCAAGATTCAACCATTTTGGTTGGGATTTGAGGGAAAATGGGTGCAGATTTGAAAGGAGGGGAAAGAGAAGAAGCTTGGGTGTAATTTTGGGGTTGATCGGAGCAACGCCACCAGCGGAGGCGATTTCCGGCAGGCGGCGCACGGCGGAGACGGTGGGGGTTCTCTAAGAGGTGGGGTGAGAGAGACGGGCTTGGGGGGGTAGGGTCACTAGGACAGTTACATATTAAATCACCCCATCTTCCCATCCGTTCGATCAAGGAACCTCGACGGCTGGAATTTGTTATAGGCAAAATGGGATCGTTTGGTTATTAAGGGGGGCCGGACCGGGTTGGGGTGACTGGGCTGCGGGTTAGAGGTGGAAAATTTGGGCCTGGGGGTTTAATTTGAAGGTTGGCCCAAAAAATATCAAATCCTCTTTCATTTTTATTTCAAAACAAACTTAATTCAAAAATCTTTTTTTCTTTTTTCCCTTTTTTCAAAAATTTAATTAAAATCAAAATTAATTCCTAGAACTAAAAAAACTAATTAAACCTAAAATAATAATTAACATAATTAATTAAAAACAAATTAACAGAAAAACTACTCAAAATCAAAGCTAAAATTAAAAGTGCAAATTAAAATATTTTTTGTAATTTTTCCATTTTATGAGATAATTAATTTTCTAATTAATCATAACATATAAAATTAAACCCTAAATGCAAATGCCAAGTATTTTTTAAACTTTTTTGTTAGTTAAATAAAATAAACATGCACAGACAAATTCAATCAATTGACAAAAAATGCCACAAAATCCACAAGACTGCAAACACAGCAAGAAAGTGTTTGTTTTGAATTTATGGGAGTAATTCCTATAGGGCAAAAATCACGTGCTCACACACATGAATCTAACCCGCAAGGTCATATCTCCACGTAGCTTCGCTGTAAATGTGCGATCCTATCCAAACACTACTCCACATGAAACACCTCAAGTTAATATGCTCAAAATCGAGAACCACGCACAACTTGATGTCTAGAACCAAAGAAAATCATTAAACCTATGGTGAAACAAATAACATATACCACGCAAAACCTGATGGGACATAATCGATATGCCATTCAACGAGCAACACCCAAATACTTTTCGTGCTCGATTTCCACTATGAGACCCCAAATGAACCACACCATGTGTGCCCATAACCAACAAATCATAACAACTTGCAACACATAAAGGCAACTCATAGATCTCGCCAGATCACTAATAAGCTCATTAACGGTCGAATCAACACATCCCTCAAAAATACAATCGGGGCCAACCAAGCCGACTCAAGCTAGAACACGCATCCATATTGACCAGCCAACAAACTCCTTATCAAGGAAACCTGAAGCAGCTTCTTCTACTCCTATAACTCCACCGGTGCTACATGATACGATTCCCAACATTTAATAAGTACTGAAATAAACAACCTTGCTCGGTGACATGCCCGGCCACAAGAAACACATCCGAAAGAAATTCATCACCAATGGAACTGAATCAATGGTAGAAGCCTCTACACTGACATTCATCACGAAGGCCCAAATAAGAAAGACAGTCCTTCCCAGCCATCTCCTGGGACTTCAAAATATAAAACCACTCTACTAGTACATAATCTGCCGCACCTCGCCACTCAATCTGTGGCAGTCCCGGCATAGCCAATAACGCCGCCTCGATGCAATTGTCCAGAATGTCACAACATGAAGACAACCAGTCCGAACCCAATATCACTCCCAAATCCAACATACAAAGCATAAAAGATCTGCTTAGGTCTACAGACCCCAATGGTCACTAGACAGTGCCGATACACGCGACCTACAACCACAATATAGCCTGAATATGAGAACACCCAGTCTCCAACTCCATATACCACACAAATCACCATACCTGATCCCAATTCCGCCGCCCGAATGCATATCACACCACAAATACCCAATCATTACACGAAAGATATTCTAAAATTCCCCTGTGCCATCAAGCAAACTCGAATATCAGCAGTCAATCTAACAAGAAAGTGCCGCAATACTACCGGTGCACCATCAACCTAATCCCATTACCTTTTCTGCAACATATACCCTTGTCAAATCACCCCAACTAGAAATACCATTTCATTAATCATCCGAATATTATTCCCCTAATCATCCAAAGCTCATTTCTCTAATTTATCTGAAACTGTCCGTGGTGCCTAAGAATTTTATGACCTTCCGCTCATAATTGAACCGTAACCTTACACACGCAAATCTCAATCTTCTACAACATATCGCATACACCACACCATCAAGAACTCTTCGTATTACACTTGCAAAAATTAAACCGTCAAGACTGAATCCTTCTGATTCAACCAGGCTACGCAGGCCATTAAGACCCAAGAGCATTGTGAAGAAACACCTGTATGAACTCATTACCCTAAAAACACCTAAGGAACTGATCATATCCTTACCATACTGACATGGCCTACTACCAAGCTATCATATCTATCCGAGCTCACTTCTGATTTAACTTCACTTGATACTCCTTCTTGCTATAACATCACATTTCCTTAACCCAAACTTACCACATCAGGCCCCAAGTATAAAGCCACACCGTCTGAGGCTCATAAGTCATTGAATACTTTCTTAGATATTCCCACGAGCACCACTAAAAAATGCTTTACTCTAAGGAAATTTCCTGTGAATCTAAATCCACTACCTTTACCTTTCTGAAACTGATACATAGAATCCGACAATTAACATTGAAAGAACCACTAGTCTTGACATCTTCCAATGAAAACTCAGTTTCTAACCACATATACAACTTTAAATTCCCAATTGTTCCATGTAGAACTTTAAACACATTAGAACCATTCTTGACAGTCATTCACTCTATTCAAACTGCAATTAGCCCGATCAAACGAACATAATCACCTGTGCTTCAATTGCATTCCGACACCGTAGAGTGTAACCTCATCCTAGAACAACCAAGCCACTTCCTGCTCTATGCACCGAGCATCCATTAACAATCAACAACTCAAGACATTTCGTGATTCTCATACACCTATAAAGCATGATATAACCTTTGTAAAAAATTTTCTTTACTCGAGACACCCTCGGTCTCAATCTCCGTAAGCCATAACTGATTCACCAGCACGCCTCAAACCGGAACCAACATAGCACATAACCGTACAATCAACAAATCAGTAGCAAACTACCCCACTTGGCTCGAAGCCATAGATCAAAACACTCACGATAATTCATAACGCGCATACCTTATTGCTGCCATAATACCATAGTCAGATTAACTCAGTCATTCGTAAGCTCGTGGAACACACACCATCTGGTACTTCATATCTTTTACAATTCTTGCATTCACCCTCGTAGCAGCTTAATCCACTCTCTTGAGTGACCTAAAATTTAGATTTCCACACGTATATTTCACTGTAAATGAGATCTTCAAACATACAACATAAGGATCACACAACTTTAGAACATTCAGCAGAAGATAACCCACCTGCTTCGCCCGAAACTAACGTTTCTGTATACCTTCCACCGTCATACACATTACAAAGTCACTTAGCCTTCCTGAGTCTAAACTCATACCGCAACATGAAATTTACTCCACTCCTAACTAGGGGATATGAAAAGATTCTTCACACAGCTATAACTCGGGGCTATAACTCGAATCAAGACGATAATCAAGCACCTAATAGTTGTTCTATCCTCTAGCAGACCTTTCTCATCACTTCCAATTTATATGAATATATCTTGCAGCATTAACATTCTCATTACATAGCCAGCCAGCCATCACTTCCACTAATAGGGAAAATACCGAACATGTAAATTCAAAAACACTTGCTCACACAATCAGCACATTAGTGCTCAAGCCATAGGCAAAGATCCGGCCTCAAGTCTTCCAGACTGGCCTACATCAAACACACAGAGATCACATCTTGCCCCTCGATCAGGGAATCACAAGCCATCGAGGCACATCTAATACTGGGCGCTCATGCGCGCACACGAACATATGGAAGGAATTCAAAGAGTTACTTTTCCAGCTGAATCAAGGACGCACGATAAGAATTTCTAAGAATGTGAAGTTTTTCCTAAAGGTTCTGCAGCCTCTCGAAGATAAATACAGACGTCTTCGTACGGATCCGCGAGACTCTACTAAACCTGCTTAAGACTCGTGAGACCTATGTAACCTAGGCTCTGATACCAATGTGTCGCGACCCTAAACCCAGACCCGGTCATGATGGTGTCTCTCGTGAAGACAAGGCCAGCCGACACATTACCAATTCAAAGTTAAACAGCTAAATAACAATAAAACAAGCTAGAACATGATTTAATAATTTTAAACAACAAATAATATAATAACAATACAGAAGTACAACCCAAACGTAGCCTAAACTGGGGTGTCACAAGTCAATAGCATCTACTAGGGTCTAACTACAACTAACAAGTCTAAATGCACTGGGTACAGATAAATTAAATAAAGGGGGAGTAAAGTAGTGCTGCAGATGCCGGTAGCCACCTGGCTAAACTCCGATAACTCTGCCTCTAATCAACCAATACCCGCTACCGTGTTCAAAAATACCTGAATCTGCACATAAGGTGCAGGGAGTAAAGTGAGTACTCCAACTCAGTGAGTATTATAGGTAAATAACAACTGAGCAGCAAGAAATCATATAAATCATATCAACATGCTGTATAAAAGCAGTATAAAACCATTTAAGAAAGCAATGAAACTATGGAATCTCTTAAAAACATCTTACCTCGGTTCAAACTTCATTTGAAAAAAATGACTTTCCAACATTTATGCAAATGAATGCAAACCAATGAGTGCAGATAAGCACAAAAATCAGCCCCTCGGGCACAAACACTCAATCAACAGGTAATGCCAGGCAATTAAGAAGATAAACACATAAAGTTTTGCCCTCAGACACAAATACACAATCAACAAGTAATGACAGGCAATTAAGACAAAGTAAACACACAGAAGTTTTGCCCCTCGGGCACAATCTTAGAACAGTACCAGCCCCTCGGGCTATATCTCAAATCACAATGGGTGCCTGCACTCACTGGGGGTGTGCAGACTCCGAGAGGGGCCCTTTATGGCCCAAGCGCAATATCAAGCAACCTCATGGAATCAACTCTAAGCCCTCGACCTCTTATCAGTCAAGCCACCTCATGGTGTATATATCTCAATCCTTCGGCCTCATAAACAACATCAACAAGCCACCTCGTGGCGAACATATCTCAGGCCCTCGGCCTTAAATCAGTATCAAAGTTTCCTCACAACTAGACCCTCGACCTCACTCAGTCAAAAATCACATAAGCCACTCGGGCAACAGTAAAACATGATGCTCGACCCAAAATATTATTTGAAATATCATTTCATTCATTAAAGAAAAGTAAACTTGGCTGAGTTTTGAAAATAGTGGAAAATAACATGATTGAGTTCAAGTATAAAGTCAGAACAGTGAGGAAATATAAATAACAAGCTGTGAAGGGTTCACATAGTTGGAACTCAGCCCAAATATGACATTCAGCCCAAACAATGATGATAACAAATAGTTTTCAGTCAAACACGCGGTAAAATCTTTAATTGGGAGTGTGAGTACGTGATTTTTTCCCTACATGAATTATTCCCAAAAATTCAAATAAAAAAAAGTTCTTTCATTATTCTACACTTTTGTGAATTTTGTGTTATTTTCTTTCAATTGTTTGCATTTTATTTGTGCATTTTAATTCATATGAAAAATATTTAAAAAAAATATATACGCATGACATTTGAATTTAGAACCTAATTTCATATTTTAGGATCATTTAGTGGGTACGATGTTTTTAGAACAAAATTTAAATAAAATAACAAAAATAGTCCATTTTTTTATTTTTAATTGTTAATTGTTGAATTTGTCTTGAGTTTACTTTAAATAGGACTTAATCAATTTTTAGGAATTAATTAGCTTCATTTTGGAAATAAATTAGGTCTCAATTTTAATCTTGTATTTAATAAAATAAAATAAAAGTATAAAATACAAAATGAAACCAAAATAAAGAAAAGAAAACCAAGATAAAAAGAATCAAAGGTATTTGACTTTGGGCCTTTTTCATGAAAATCCCAGGCCCAAGTCACCCCAATGCACGGTCCAATTTTTTCCAGGCCTCACGACTTCTAAAACGACGTAGTATCATATGCAAACGACGTCGTTTTGAGATACTTAAATCCCAATTAATCTCGGCCATTCATCTATGATCATCCGACGGACAAAATTGATTCTCACATTTGCATAAAACTGTCTGAAAACTTATACAAAATCTAAAACATAATACCCCCGCCGTATCTCCGCTGTCTGAAAAATGTCTGTAACGCCGGTGTATCACCATCGTACCCCCGCCGTATCTCCGCTGTCTGCCGCCGGCCGGAAATCGCCGGTGGCGGCGGCGATGCTCCAAACCACTCCAAAAATACACCCCTGATTCTCCTCGTCCTCCTCTATCCGAATCCATAACCTACTTCTTTCGAATCCCACCCCAGCCCTTCGAATATTGGATCGAAACTTTTCTGGCCACGACACAACTCCGTCAAAACCACACCAAAATAACACCCCAAGACCTTCTTGACTTCCTCTATCGAACCCCCAAAACCCCACCCTTCGAATATGACTAAAATGCCTCGAATGTCAAATCGAAGGTTTTCCGGCCAAAACCCTAGGTGCACCAAATCTCCTCGAATCGATACCACATGGTCCCTGGGTTTCTCTCACGAAGAATTCATGGCCAATAACACTCAAATCCCTCTGGAATTGGTCGAGTTGTAAATCTGAAATGGCCAGTGAGTTCCCCTCTTTTGTTTTCCCTTTTCTTTTTCTTTTTCTTTTTGGTGATATTTTAGTTTTACTTTATTGATAATAATTGTTAATCTGAAAAATCAATAAATCTTCTTTAATTTTGTTTTCATTTGTTCCATACTCATCTGATTATTGTCTAGCCTTTAGTTTAGTTTGTTGATTGGTTTAAACTTGTTAGTTGATTTAGTGGATTTGTTTGAATATATTTAAAGATTAATTTAGTTTATTTTCTGTTTTGAATGTCGTGTGTGTTTTGTGTTTTGGTAGTTTAATTCTGCTTTATTTTAATCCAGATTTGGCAGCTTAGGCTTACTTTAGTTAATTGTAGTTAGATAATTGTTTGGGTATAGCTATGTTAGTCTTTAGTTTGATAGTTAAGAGTTAATTTGGGATTGTTGTTCAATAATTAGTAAATCAAATATAGGGAATTGTTTGGTTGTAGCTATAGTTCTAGTTTAAGCACATGGGTAGTTTAGGTACTTGGGATGGAATAAATATGGTAGTTAGTACTAGAACCTTCTAGGACATTCCAAAGTGGGGCTTTAGTACATATTTTTACAACTTAGGTGTATAAACTTGTGACACAAGTTAAAAAATAAGGGACTAAAAGTTGAAAATGAATAGGGACTAAATAGAAAGCTGAAAATCTGATAGGCTTCATTTGATGCCTATAAAAGGCATGCACCTTGCCTTGAAGAAAAAGAAGAAAAAGTGGGGAGCCTCCAATAAAACTCCCCTCCAAAAACTCTCTCTAATCTCCAGATCTGATTTTGAAATTCAAATATTCAAAACCCAAAACAATAGAAAACCTTCAAAAATCTAAAAAGAAAGTACTGCTCTATTAGGAATTTTAGGATAATTTCAGCTCTTAGATAGTGATCCTCATTTCATAGTCTAATACTTGGCTGCTGGGGATTCAGTTCACTTGCTGAGTTGATTTCGAGTGAATTCAGTTTCATATAAGCTGATTTTGGTCAAGTGTTGGTCCATTGATGCATTTTTTGAGTTGGTTTGGTGCTATTCAAGCTATTTTGATTATGTTTTGTGCTTGATTTGGGTGTGAAACATCTCCTGGGTCATTTGATATCATTTCCTGGGTTGATTTACTACTAATTTTGCTGCCGGGAGTTGTTACTGCTACTGACTTCTCTTACTCCTTTTGCCTTACAAATTCCAGGTACATATTCTGTAAATTTCAAGCTCATGGAAATGAAGTAAATGTTGTTTGAGCTGTTCTCCAACTCCATTGCGCCTCTGTCTTAGTTTTAATGTGTAAAATAGTCCTACTCCCTTGAAATTTTGTGTTATCTGTTAATTGGAGTAATTCTAGATTGCAAGGCATGGACTGTCTCCGTCATATTGCTAGTTAATAGTCATGTAGCTAATTAATGTGTATTTGTTTGACACAGTTAGGTTAGAATTGTAATAATATGGGTTTTGAAGTATGAACTGTACTGGGCTATAATTTTGAATCCATATGCATTTGTTTTGGAGCAGTATCCTAATGTAGCATAGTTGGATCTCTATGTTAGTTGAAAATCAGTACGTTAGTAGGTTTAACATTAAATTGAAGTTCAGTTTAGTTTAGCAGAGTTAATTAAATTCATTCACCTTTGTATAATTTGGTTTATTTGGATGTCAATAGGTCCTCTAGTTTAATTGTTCAAAATCACAATTCAATACGCGACTGCCATGATGTTTGTCTCATACTCCTTCAATTATTAGCATTTGGTTTAATTCATGTGGGACAATTTTTAGATCTGTGCTGTTTTGGGTGTATTACTGAAATTGGAGTCCCATTGTGGAATCAGTCGACAAATTGTCCTTGAGATCTAAGGTCTCCAAACGTGCTTGGGCTATGAACTTTGGCCCAAAACGTGACTGAAATCTAGTCGTGGTCTTAAGGGTTCGAAATAAGGGCCTCCGTGAAGTTTGGCCCATGCATTCCCTCCCCTGAATGTTTTCCGTTGGGCCTTGGCCACAGTCAGCAACTGGCCAATTTTGTAGTACATGCCTGGGTGTAGATCCCCTTCTCACGTTTATCCTAGAGCCCAATGGCAGGGCGGTGTTGTAGGATTATCATTTGGACCAGTAATGAATTATGTAGCACTTTTCCTTTATTATCAGAGACGAATAAAATAGAGAAATCATAGTTGCTTTTAGGTGTGCCTGCTAAATAATAAATGAGTCGAGCGTCGCTAAACAAACATATAGATTGCGGGGCCCTCGATAAATATTACACTAAAAATACTTAGACTTTGGGATGGGCCATTTAGCGAATTTCACGGCCCTCTCCATAGATAATAATGCGTTAGTCGCTTTGGATGCATCTTTTAATAATTTTACCTTCTTAAATAAGGGTGCACATTTATGTGACCCAAATCCAAATCTCGACGAAGTTGAAATGTATCAAAAATCGCGGGTGCATTTATGTGACGCGATTTGAGACATGTTTTTACGACGTTGCAATTCTCTTAAAATAAATAATAATAATAATAATAAAAGCGGTTCAAAGCTAAAGACATAAATCCAAAAACATGTACTAAAATCAAATAAATAAGCCAAATATGACAGTTAAGCGATCGTGCTAGAACCACGGAACCCGAGAATGCCTAACACCTTCTCCCAGGTTAACAGAATTCCTTACTCGGATTTCTGGATCGCGGACTGTTAACAGAGTCAATAATTTCCTCGATTCGGGATTCAACCGGTGACTTGGGACACCATAAATCTCCCAAGTGGCGACTATGATTTTAATTAAATAATCTCGTTTCGATTGTCACTTCAAGTTGGAAATAACTCCCTTTATTATACCCTTCACGGGGTGTAGTAAGAAAAAGGAGGTGTGACAGCTCTGGCGACTATGCTGGGGACACAAACCCAGAACTTCGGTTCAGGGTTTAAGAGTTAGAGCTTAGAATAATTGTTATATTTTGCTTTATCTGATTTTCCTACATGTTTTCCTACTAAATGTGCTAAATGCTTTACCGCTTTGATATTATTTGAACTGTACATATAAACTGTGCCGAAACCCTTCTCTTCTCACCTCTGGGGATGTGCTTACTGGTTTAGACTCCTTATTCTGTTAGTGTCATACATTGAAATAAGAAAGAGGCCAGACAAGTTACTAAGCCGTACGATCCCGTGGGTCTCCGATATGTAGTCCCCTCCTCGACTCGAGCTGTCCGCTCGGGTACACAGTCTAGAACACATACCCAGGTTTTGAACCTTGAATAACTTGACATCATGCTGGATCCCTAGTAGGAGTGCTTATTTGCATCACGTGCACATGACTTCGGCGACTCAACACAGGGGTTGGGTCCATCTAGGACACGTAACCGGATATGAAAAAGACCATCCTGACACATCTTACGTGTTGCGTGTACATTTATTTGTTTCGGACTCGCATGCTGACCGTCTCGAATATTTGGAAAAATTGAAAAAAAAAAGAGAGAAATAGCAGTGTAGAGAGTTAATTACCTGTTTTAGAAAAACGACCAATGTCAAAATAGAGTCGAAATTCTGCCGAATTTTTGAAAAAAAAAAGAAGAAAAGGGAAAAAGGAAAATTTGTTCTTTAAAAAAATGGTTTGTTTGTCAATAATTAAAGAAAAATAAAACAAAAGAGTTTTATTTTCAAATATCTTGAAAAGAAAATATAAAAAGAGTCATATTTTTCGAAATAGTGTATTAGTCAAAAGGGTTTTGTTTTCAAAAATAGTTAGTTTATCTGCCCGAACTACGCTGGTTTGATTCTCACCGGATGTGAGATACGTAGGAAACCTTTATCGGGTCCAACCATCCCTTTTCAAAATAGCCAAATAATGTATTTTAAATTGTTGCCAAAATAAGTCGGGTGACGCCATTCTTGTTAAAAATAAGCCGAATGTCCCTAAAAGGGCATCGGAAGGCTGTTTTTGCAAGAACAGCCATCCTGAGTCATTTTTGAATGGGTTGCGGGCACAACCTTAAAATCTTCACCAGAAGTGCTGAAAAGCCGTATCCGCGAAACCAGCTTTTTAGTTTAAATCAAAATTTGAATGAAAATAATGGTGTCATTTTTTTCTTTAGGTCAAAATAAGTGAATAAATCACCTTAATAAATGTGCATGATGAGCACGATTCAAAATGAACCTTTCTCAATCATGAAAAAAATCCCTTTGGAGTTGCGTCTATGGTGGAACGATCGGGGTAAATAAGGATAGAGCGAGGTCAACAAATATTTGAAAGGGCTTATCGGTCTATTGGAGATTGCTCCTCGGGGAGACATCATCAGAGCTTTGGTCACATGTTGGGACCCGGCACACAATGTGTTCCATTTCTCAGGCTTTGAGCTTACCCCGACACTAGAGGAAATGACTGGGTACATCGTAAAAGATGAGGTTCCTTTAAAGGACAAATACTTAGTTGCCCCGAGAACTGTAGCCGTGCACAGATTTTTAGACTCTCTAAAGATACGCAGGATGGTTCACAACACAGATCTGGAAATGTCTTTTGCACCCCACACTTCATATACCATAGATATGGCCACATCGGGGGGGTCAATAGCCCGGAAAGCAAGATATGTAGTAATGGAAACCGCCAAAAATGGGAGGAGCATAGACGTTTCACTTTTATGGTGGTTTTTCTGGGGCTTGTGGTATTTCCAAGGAAAGACGGAAATATTGACATAAAAATAGTTGGGGTCATCAGTACTCTAATGACTCAAGCCAAAAGCACTCTTGCGCATATGATATTAGCCGAAATCTTCCACGCTCTTACAGCCTGCAAAGCCGGGGGAAGTTTCTTCGAGGGGTGCAATCTACTGCTGCAAATGTGGATGACCGAGCACCTGTGCCATCGTCCTCAGTTCTTAAGCTACGGGTCTTTAGAGAAAACATGTATAGAAGAGTTTTATACGAGGATCAAAGGGGTCAATCTGCCTGAAGGATTCGCGGGTTAGATGACATATCTCCGGTCCCTTACTGCTAGTCAAATAGAGCGGACATTTGGATAGTTGCCTATTGATGAAATCATATATATGCCAGAAGCAAGGCCGTACTTCCTCCTAATGGGTCTTAAGAGCATTCAGCCTTATGCCCCGTATCGGGTTTTAAGGCAACTCGAAAGGTGCCAAATAGTGCCAAAAGACGACAATCTTAGTGCTCAGGTAGTTGAGATTAGCCCTGACGGACAGTTTCCTGAAGCAAGAGTCCGCCAGATCTGGAACGAATGTCAATACTTCAAAGCAGATACTTGCGTGCAGGATCGGGCCAAAGGCAAAGTGTCGCCAGGATACCTCGCTTGGTATATGAGAGAATATGAGCACGAGAGGACAAATAAAAGACCTCATATCCAGGAGTTTACCGAGTCATTGCAAAAACAGTGGGCCTGGTTAGCCAAAGAAAACGAATACAAAGCCAAAATAGGAGAAATGGAAAAGCGGGTCCAAGACCTTAAATTTGAAAATAGCGTGCAAGCTGCGGCTGAAGAGGGTGAGAAAAAGAAATTGGCCAAGGAGAATGAAGCCTTACGAGCCCAAATCCAAAAGATGAAAATAGCGGCTGAAAGTCCTGTAAGGAGTGTTAGAGGTGCAAAGCTTATAGAAAACCTAAGGCAAAAAGTGGATGACTACAGTTTTAACCTCAACAAAGCGGAAAGAGAATTAGCCAGGGTTCGAAAGCAATTGGCTAAAAATGCGGAAGAACGAACCCACATGGTTAAGCAGTTGAGAGAAGAATATGATAATGAGGTCACAGGATTAAAGAAAAAGGTCATCACCGCAGAAAACAAAATGATCAAACAGGCAAAAGAATTCAAGGTTGAAAGAGAGCACTACTACACAACATTAGCACAATTAGAAATGGACCTACAACAACTCCAGGAACAAAATAAGCAAACTTCGGAGGCTAGGGCCCAACAGATAGGGTGGTTGCTTCAGGAAAATGGAATAATCAGAGGGAGAATAATGACTATTGCTCACTACATTACCAGGAAATGCCAAATGTGCGAGAACATGACTCAGACTACCTTCTTTGCATCAGTGATGATACTTGTGAAACAGATAATGAATGACCTGGACAGACTTCAAGGGGAACTTGCATATAGGCCCGCGGCAAGACCGAACAATGTCCCGTGAGAACCAGGAGTTTTAATGTATTCATGATTGTCATTTGAGTCTGTAATTCCTTTTACTAAAGTCTGTCAGTTGTCTGAGTTTGTATTTTGTTTTGGGTCGGTCTGTATTTTCATAGTTGATGGTGGAGTTTGTAGTTCGTCTTGTCATTTAGAGTATGTTAGTTGTCCTAATGCGTCTGTCTTGAGTCTTTGTAATCGAAATATTTGCTATCAGTAAAATTGAAAATTCCAAAAAACATTTTTTTTCTATGTTGCATTTATTACATTTGACCTGATTCAGGCTAGGGCACGATGCGTAGGCAATCTCCATAGGATCCGACCATAGCCATATGAAAAGAGAAAATAAAGTGAGAATAAAAACGCCAAAAAGAGAAGAAGAAGTGGAAAAACAAGGAAGAGGGAAAAGAAAACAAAAATAGGAGAAAAAGAAAAACAAAAGAGAAAAAATCCACCACAAAGAGGCAATGGCGAATCAAAAAGAAACAAAGGTAAGAATTAAAAAAAAGTCACAGTCGGGAATAAATAAAGCCGGGATGATGCAAGCAGTCGAGCAAATGCATAATAGAAACCGCCTAGGTGCATTCATACCCTAAACGTGCGGTTATCTATTTGTTAATACCCTAATCGCTAACAACGTTGTTGTTGATGATGAGTCCAGGCAAGTGGCTCAGTTGACTAGCATTCTGGCAACCCACCCATATAACACCCGCTCTAAGGATACATCAAAAATGGTCAACCAAGAGTTAGAAGCAAGCATCGTCGACTCGTCTAGGGAGGAAGAAGTTATGGATGTCAATGCAATGAAGGAGGAGATGTATAAACTGAAACAACAGATGGCCAAAATGTACCAGGCTTGGGCAAAGGGACACCCACTACCAGCCTACCCTGCTAACCCTGCCTACATCCCACCATTAGCTCAGCCACAAGATCCTCCTACAGTGGATTCCTCTCCGGCATACCCTACCTACCAGCAATACTGTGCAACCACCTCCCAAACACCACCACCTCCACCACCCAAACAAATCACATGCCCTCTGCCACCAACTACTCATGTGTTTGTGGCTCATCCACACGCTGCATTACACAGATCGTCTAGTGAGCCCCTGTTCCAAGCCCAGGAAAACCACTATTACCCGCCTAAACCCACCTTCAAACCTCCAAAACCATACCCTTACACTCCCTGTCTTGATATCTCAGCTGAAGAAGAGAAGCCTCCCAAGAACCCTGAGCAGGAGGAGATGATGCGAAAGGTGAAAAGTATAGAGAAATCGTTCAGAAATATGCAGGGTCTAGGAGGACAAGTCACTGTGGCCTATAAGGACTTGTGCTTGTTTCCTGACGTCCAATTGCCTGCGAGACTCAAATTACCCAAGTTTGATCTTTATGACGGATATGGTGACCCAGTAGCCCATCTGAGGGGATTTTGCAGTAAGATGAGAGGAGCTAGGCGAAGGGATGAGTTATTAATAGCATAATTTAGTCAAAGTCTCAGTGGTGCTGCTTTGGAATGATACACGCGGCAAGATCATGCTCGATGGTATGCCTGGGATGATTTGGCTCAGGCATTTGCAGGCCACTTTCAATATAATCTTGAGATTGTCCCGGACCGTCTATCACTGACCAAAATTGAGAAGAAGCTGGGGGAAAGCTTCAGAGAGTATGGTTTTCAGTTGAGAGAACAGGCCGCAAGAGTTGATCCTCCAATGAAGGAAAGTGAGATGGTCGATTATTTTCTGCAGACCTTGGAGCCTACCTACTATGGTCATCTGGTATCGGCAGTTGGAATGACTTTTAATGAGGTAGTGAAGATGGGAATTATGGTGGAAGAGGGTCTCAAGTCCAACAAAATTATGAGCTACTCTACGATTAAAGCAACTACCCAGGCTATCTAGAGCGGCACTGGAGGGGCATTGGGAAAGAAAAAGAAAGAAGATGTTACAGTAGTAGAATCAAGAGCGTGGTCCAGGGGTCCATTGCCATATTATCACCAACCACGACCTCATCCCCAAACATACCCACACACCCCATATGGCCCACCACAACACTACTATCCACCTCCCGTCCCCCATTTCTCTGTCCACCATGCCCAAGCATACCCCCAACCTCAGGCGCCATGGCGTGCACCCACCCCACAAAATACTTACCATACTCAAAATACCTACCCACCTCCGAGAGCCTACAAAAAACCCACTGGACTCGATTTTCGACCCAACCCTATTTCTAAAATTAATAGGTTGCAGAACTTTCAGTCCACTCAGAGAATCTTACATCGGTTTATACCACAAATTGAGATAATTGGGCATGTTAAGTCCGATTGAACCCAAAGTGCCAAATCCTCCCCCAAGGAACCTGGACCACTCGGTGAGTTGCGAATACTACTCGGGTGCCCGGGGACATGAGACAGAGAAATGCTGGCATTTGAAAACAGCCATCTAGGAGCTCATTGATACCCGCCGAATTGAGGTGCAGGCTCCAGACACACCTAACATCACTCAGAATCCATTGCCAGCCCATCATGAGACCCATATGATTGAGGTAGTGCAAAAGGGAGAGTATAAGAAGCCTTCACAAACCGTAATGATGATCAGGGCCAGTAGGGACAGGTCAAATGAGAAACCAATCAGCGGGAGAGAATTGATCAAGGTAGAATATACGGTTAGAGAACGAGTGGTGGTGTTAAAGAAGGAGCCTTTGAGCAATGACACAGTAAAACAAGAGCCAATTAAAGTGGTGGTGTCAGGAGCAGTTGTCAAGCCAGTTGTGATCGTGAAAGGGGCTCACACAGAGCCGGTTATTATCAATCCAGTGACTCAGTTACATATAGTCAGTGAAAAGGCCGTCCCATGGAACTACGGCCGAGTGACAATAACGTACAAAGGGAAGGAAATTAAAGAAGAAGTTTGTGAAACCCAGGGGCTTACTCGTTCTGGGAGATGCTTCGCCCCTGAGGAACTGAGAAAAGCTAAAGCAGCCAAAGATAATCCAGCACCAGTAAAAAGGGTCGTAACTGAAGAAGAAGCAGAAGAATTCTTGAAAAAGATGAAGGCGCAAGATTATTCCATTGTAGAATAGTTGAGAAAGACTCCGGCACAAATCTCATTGCTATCTTTATTGATCCATTCGGACGAGCACCGCCGGGCGTTGATGAAGATTCTTAATGAAGCCCATGTTCCTGATAAGATCTCTGTAAATCATCTGGAGAAAATAGCAAATAAGATTTTCGAGGTCAACAAGGTTACATTTTCTGATGATGAGCTTCCTTTGGAGGGCACTGAGCATAATAGAGCGCTCTACCTCACAGTGAAATGTGAAGATTCTGTGGTTACCCGGGTGCTGATTGACAATGGGTCCAGTGAAAACATCTGCCCTCTCTCCACCCTGGAAAAGTTAAAAGTGGATAATGAGAGGATCCACAAGAACAACATTTGCATGCGAGGAATTGATGGAGGAGGAAAGGACACAGCCAGGGATATTGTGTTAGAGCTGACGATAGGACCAGTAGAATTTACTATGGAGTTCCAGGTGCTCGACGTGGTTGTTTCTTACAATCTTTTGTTTGGTCGACCTTAGGTTCATGCAGCAAAAGCAGTGCCGTCTACCTTGCATCAGACGGTCAAATTCGAGTAGTACCGGCAGGAAATTGTGGTGCATGGGGAAGACAGTTTGTGTAATACCACTATGCCTTTCGACGAAGCTGAGGATAACAAAGGTCCATGGGTTTACCAAGTCTTGGACACAATATCAGTTGCAAAGATCCCGGAAGGAGAATGTATTTCTATGCCCAGGGTAGCTGCTGCATCTATCATGGTAGCTTTGGAAATGATAAAGAGTCGATTCTTACCTAAAAAAAGGCTTGGGTGCTTCATTGCAAGGAATCATACAGCCGGTATCTCTTCCTGGAAACCTGGATACTTTTGGGTTAGGCTTCTAGCCCACTGCTACTGACATAAAGCGAGCTAAGAAGATGAAAAAGAGATCATGTAACCTTCCAAAACCTATCCCCCGCCTTTCCCATTCCTTTGTCCGGCCTTGTACTCAGAAGCGGCCAGCAACGGCAATGACTAATTCTGTGGTGATAGAACCCGATAAGGAGTTGATTGAGAGGTTTGAGAGGTTGTTCGACAAGGTAAATGTGTTGGAGGCAGGAGAAGGTCCGAGCAGGGCAGAGGTATAGTTCGTGGGGCCCCATGCAAAGCTCAACAATTGGGAAGCTACTCCTCGTCCTACCCGGAGGGAGTCGTGGTAGTTAGTTTTGATTTTCCTTTTAGTTTAATTTGGATTATTTCCAAGGTTGTAATTCGGATGCTATGTTCCGTCCGTTTGGATGAGTTAAACCTTGTTATCTTATAATTTTAATGAAATGCAATTTCCTTCCTTTTTATTCCTGATAGCCTTTATTTTGTCTTTGTTTTCTTTCTTTTACAGTCCCTTTTATGCTGGTTTCACGGATATGTCATGCATGAGGAGTCTTCGGCCTAATCTTGATTACCAATCTAACTCTGAAATAATAATACAAGAAATTGAGTGTGATGACGAGGTAGAATACGATGATGAGGAAGCCTTTGAAGAAATTAGTAAAGAATTAAGCCAATTTGAAGAAAAACCCAAACCTAATCTGAACGACACAGAGGCAATCAATTTAAGGGATCAGGAGAATGTACGAGAAATAAAAATAAGTGTCCATTTGGAACCTCCGCTCAGAGAAGAGATAATCAAAGCGTTGCTTGAGTACAAAGATGTTTTTGTGTGGTCATATGACGATATACCGGGTTTAAGTACCGATTTGGTGGTCCAAAAATTGCCCACCGACCTAGCATGCCCTCCTGTCAAACAGAAGCTGAGGAAAATCAAAGAAGAGGTCACCAAACAGTTGAATACGAAGGTCATCCGGGTCACCCGATATCCCACCTAGTTAACTAAAGTTGTGCCTGTGCTAAAGAAAAATGGAAAGACCTGAGTGTGCGTTGATTACCGCGATCTCAATAAGGCGAGTCCAAAAGACAACTTCCCACTGCCAAACATCCACATACTGATTGACAATTGTGCTAAACATGAGATTGTTATGTGGGCTATCACCGGATTTTGATGGATGAGGAAGATGCGGAAAAGACAGCATTCGTCACTCCTTGGGGGACGTATTGTTATAGGGTCATGCCATTTGGGTTGAAAAACGTAGGGGCAACGTACATGAGGGCGATGAACACGATGTTCCATGACATGATACATCGGGAAATCGAAGTCTATGTAGAAGATGTGATCATAAAGTCAAGGAAGCAATGTGACCATGTCAAGGACCTGAGGAAGTTTTTCCAGAGGCTCCACAGGTACAACCTCAAACTTAATCCAGCGAAGTGTGCATTTGGAGTTCCATCAGGGAAGTTGTTGGGGTTTGTGGTAAGTCGACGCGGTATTGAGTTAGAACCGTCCAAGATCAAAGCCATTCAGGAATTACCGCTGCCAAGAAGCAAGAAAGAGGTGATGAGTTTGCTTGGCAGGTTGAATTATATCAGCAGATTCATTACCCAGCTTACAACAACTTGCGAGCCCATCTTTAAGCTTCTAAAGAAAGATATTGCGGTTAGATGGACGGATGAATGCCAAGAAGCATTTGACAAGATTAAGGAATATTTGTCTAGTCCACCTGTGTTGGTCCCGCCGGAGCCGGGAAGACCCTTGATCCTTTATCTGATAGTTTTGGATAACTCTTTTTGTTATGTATTGGGGCAGCATGACATCACAGGAAAGAAAGAGTAGGTGATTTACTACCTCAGCAAGAAGTTCACATCTTATGAGGTGAAGTACACTCAGCTTGAGAGGACGTGTTGTGCTTTAACCTAGGTAGCGCAGAAACTGAAACATTACTTGTCATCATATACTACCTATCTCATCTCTCGGTTGGACCCATTGAAGTATATTTTTCAGAAGCCCATGCCCACGGGGAGGCTCGCGAAGTGGAAAAATTTGATCAAGGAATTTGATATTGTCTACGTGACTCGTACTGCGATGAAGGCACAAGCGGTGGCTGATCATCTAGCCGAGAACCCGGTTGATGATGAATATGAACCTTTGAAAACAGACTTCCCTGATGAAGAGACAATGCATTTTGAGGAGTTAGAACAAATCGAGAATCCAGGATGGAAACTGTTCTTTGATGGGGCTGGCAATACCAAAGGCATCGGGAAAGGAGCGGTACTTATTTTGGAGATAGGGAAACACTACCCTGTTACGGCTTAACTTCGTTTCTATTGCACCAATAACATGGCTGAATACGAGGCACGTATCTTGGGCTTGAGGTTGGCTATAGACATGGGTGTCCAGGAAATCTTGGTCATGGGTGACTCGGATCTTCTGGTGCACCAGATTCAGGGAGAATGGGAGACACGAGACTTAAAGCTCATACCATACCGGCAGTGTTTGCATGAACTTTGTCAACGGTTTCAATCAATAGACTTCAGGCATATTCCAAGGATTTATAATGAAGTTGCCGATGCTTTGGCCACTTTGGCGTCAATATTGCATCATCCAGATAATGCTCATATGGACCCGTTGCAGATTCAGGTCCAAGATCAGCATGCCTATTGTAACATGGTGGAAGAAGAACTTGATGGTGAGTCGTGGTTCCATGATATCAAAGAATAACTCAGGATGGGAGTATATCCAGCACAGGCCACAGGGATCAAAAGAGAGTAATTCGACGAGTGGCAAGCGGATTTTTCTTCAGTGGGGGAGTGTTGTACAAAAGAACTCCAGATATTGTCTTATTGAGATGCATGGATGCTAAGTAGGCTACAGCTATCATGACCGAGGTACACGCGGGAGTTTGTGTACCTCATATGAGTAGATATGTGTTAGCAAAGAAGATTCTTCGAGCAGGTTATTATTGGCTTACTATGGAATGGGATTGTATCAGTTTTGTGCGCAAGTGTCATCAATGTCAGGTACATGGAGATTTGTTTCATTCTCCACCGTCCGAATAACATACAATATCGGCACATGGCCGTTAGTTGCTTGGGAATGGATGTCATTGGGCCGATCGAGCCAGTGGCATCAAATGGGCACAGGTTTATTCTGGTAGCCATTGATTTCACTAAGTGGGTTGAGGCAAAAACTTTCAAATTTGTGACCAAGAAGGCAGTGGTCTATTTTGTGCATTCGAATATCATTTGTTGGTTCGGAATCCCGAAGGTAATCATCACAGACAATGGTGCCAACCTCAACAGCCATCTGATAGCTGAGACATATTAGTAGTTTAAGATCACGCACCATAATTCCACCCCATATCGTCCTAAGGCAAATGGAGCGGTCGAAGCAGCAAATAAGAACATCAAGAAGATACTTCGGAAAATGGTGGAAGGATCCAGGCAATGGCATGAGAAGTTACCTTTCGCCTTGCTAGGCTACCGCACTACTATTTGCACTTCAGTAGGGACAGCTCCTTATTCATTGGTATATGGTACGGAGGTCATAATACCCGCAGAGGTCGAAATACCATCCCTTCGGATTATCGCCGAGGCAGAAATTGACGATGTTGAATGGGTCAAAGCCCGTTTGGAACAATTGAGTCTGATTGATGAAAAGAGATTGGCAGCAGTATATCACGGACAGTTGTACCAATAGAGAATGGCAAGAGCATATAACAAGAAAGTGCATCCGCGAAACTTTGAAGTAGGCCAATTAGTGTTGAGACGTATCCTACCTCATTGGGCTGAAGCAAAAGGAAAGTTCGCCCCCAACTAGCAAAGGCCATTTGTTGTAACCCGAGTGTTGTCCAATGGCGCATTATATTTCACATATGTGGAAGAAAAATGTGTAGAAATGGCTATCAACTCTGATGCAGTCAAGCGATACTATGTATGATTTCTTTGACTAACTGTATTTAATTGTATTTTCGCATATTTTTGAGATTGAAATGACGAAGGCATTTTGTTCTGCTATCCAAACAGTTTATCCTTTGTTACCCCTTTTGAGCTTTATTTTATTTTCTTTCGTACCCTTCTTTCAGAATCAATAATAAAACGCGGAAGCAAGAGTAAGGAAGATCAGCGGAGAAACAAGAAGAATAGTCCAAAATAAAAGAAAAAGAAAAGAAAGGAAAAAGAAAAGAAAAAGAAGAGAAAAGAAAAATGAAGAAAAGAAAAGAAAAGAAAAGAAAAGAAAAGAAATGAAAATAAAAGAAAAGAAAAATGAAGAAAAGAAAAGAAAAGAAATGAAAAGAAGAGAAAAGAAAAATGAAGAAAAGAAAAGAGAAGAAAAGAAATGAAAAGAAGGAAAAGAAAAAGGGAAGAAAGGGAAGATCGCAACAATGGAGTAGTTCTATGACCTGAGCTACGTTTGACTTGATCCCGAAATGGTACGTAGGTAGCCTTTCTCTGAGGTTCAGTCACACCAGAATAAAAATCCAAAAGTCCCCAAGAAGGAAACTGGGGTAGAAGTTGTGGTTGTTGGGAGAAATCTGATTACGAAAGTTGTAATTTTGAGCCCATGTTGAATTGTTTTGAGCCTTTATACCCTTCTTCCTAACCCTATCCAAAGGCCTGCATTACGGTCCAAAGAATGACCTTCTGATCAAACTTTAGGAAGTGCCAATACGAGCAAGTAAAAGTGATTCATGTCAGGAGCAACACTCCGGTACAAGAAGAAAAATGATGAAAATGAGAGTCTTATTGGTGAAAACACTCACGGGCACTGTAAGGCGACGTAAGTTGAGAGAAATCAAAATGAGAGAGTCTTATTGGTGAAAACCCTCATGGGCACCGTAAGGCAAGTGAGTTGAGAGAAATAAAAAATGAGAGAGTCTTACTAGTGAAAACCCTCACGGGCACCGTAAGGCGAAGGTGAGTTTTTTCAGATGGGCAGATGAGACAAGTCTGTGGTTGAAAGCTGCTCAAAACATGGCAAGATGAGAGAGGTTTGGGTTTTGGTGAAAGTCAGGTTATGAAAGTTCGGAACAACTAATGTGGCAATCGGAAGCTAATTGGTTGGACAGACTAGGCTGGCTAATCCAAAATGAATCGCACGATCAATGGTACCATCCGTTCCACTCAGATAAGTCCCATCCTCTTCTCTTCATTACAAATCATCCGTTTCGGAGTCTTTCTATCCTTAACCGTCAAGGTCATTGCATTTCATTCTTTTGAAGTCTGTCTGTAAGATGTTTCAGTGTCAGTTCTGTTCGAAAACAAAAGGAAGGATGTCAAGGCTAACTACCAGCTTCTCAGTTGTACAGCACAACAGGGCCGGAATATATCAAAGATGTCAAAAGAAATGTATGACATGAAGGACCACTGGAATGTTCCATCGGTAGGTTAATCAGATGATTGTGGGAGAGAAACAAGTTTCAAATAGAGGGGTCGGAAACATAAACATAGCAATACGGGATAGAACATTTGGGTCATCAAAGTCAGGGGGTTGAAGGTCAATCAGGAAATCGAGGAGGTTCAAGGCAAGTCCAGGGAATCAGGCCAGAGTAAAGCCCAAGCAACAAGGACATACCCAGCAAGAATGCCAGCAACTAACCACCATTTTATTAAAAAAAATTCTTTGGTTGAGACAGGAACAAGAAATTTTCGTTGTTTGATATTTTGAAGTCAGGCGCCCACCTGGAGAACAAGAGAATACATTTCAAGCTTCAGCAATCAGGCGCCCACCTGGTGAATAAGGGAAGTCCCATTCAAAATTTTTGTTTTCAATAATATTTGGCAACATGGTGCGCCCAGCCATCAAACTGGGGTAGAAATTTTTTCTTTGTTTGTCTATTTTGTTAAAGTCAGGCACCCACCTAGAGAACAAGGGAATACATTTCAAGCTCATCAGTTAGGCGCCCAGCTGGAGAACAAGGGAATACATTTTCAAGTTTCAGTAGTCAGGCGCCCACCTGGAAAACAAGGGAAGTACAATTCAAATTTTATCTTTCAAATTTTTGATATTGGATAACATGATGTGCCCAGCCACAAAACTAGGGCAGGAAAATTTTCTTTGTTTGTCTGTTGCAATCAGGAGCCCACCTGGAGAATAAGGGAATACTTTTCAAGTTTAGCAATCTGGAGCCCGCTTGGAGAATAAGGGAATACTTTTCAAGAACCACAGTCAGGAGCCCACCTGGAGAAGAAGGGAATATATTTCAAGCTCAGCAGTCAGGCGCCCTCCTGGAGAATAAGGGAATACATTTTCAAGTTTCAGTAGTCAGGCGCCCACCTGGAATACAAGGGAAGAACAATTCAAATTTTAGCTTTCAAATTTTTGATATTGGATAACATGATGTGCCCAGCCACCAAACTGGGGTAGGAAAATTTTCTTTGTTTGTCTGTTGCAATTAGGAGCCCACCTGGAGAATAAGGGAATACTTTTCAAGTTCAGAAATCAGGAGCCCACCTAGACAATAAGGGAATACTTTTCAAGCACCGCAGTCAGGAGCTCACCTTGAGAACAAGGGAATACATTTCAAGTTCAGCAGTCAGGCGCCCACTTGGAGAACAAGGGAATACATTTTACATTTAAGCAGTCAGGCGCCCACCAGGAAAACAAGGGAAGTACAAGTCAAATTTTAGCTTTCAAGTTTTTGATATTGGATAACATGAGGTGCCCAACCACCAAACTTGGGAAGGAAAATTTTCTTTGTTTGTCTGTTGCGATCAGGAGCCCACCTAGAGAATAAGGGAATACTTGTCAAGTTCAGTAATCAGGAGCCCACCTGGAGAACAAGGGAATACTTTTCAAAGTCCAGCAATCAGGAGCCCACCTGGAGAACAAGGGAATACTTTTCATGTTCAGCAATCAGGAGCCCGCCTGAAGAATAGAGGCATATATTTCACATTTCAGCAGTCCAGCATCACTCGGAGGAATGGCAAAACATCTCCAATCATAATGCAAGGCGACAACAAGGATTCCATCGGAAGAATACAAGTTCAAGGCAACACGAGAGCAAGTTTGAGGACATTGATAGGACTCTTGTAATTCATAGATCACAACGTAGGATAGTTTCTTTTTATTTTAACATGGTGTAATAAGGTGGTCAGTGAGCAATAGCAGCAGCAACAGCAGTCAAATCATAGTCCCTGGTAGTCCTAGCTACCAGACCTTCCTAAACTACACTGGCCTGATTCCTTTTTAGCTAAGGCTATGTAGGCAACCTCCGAAGCAGGGTACGGTCAACTCTTTCAAAATTGCTTCACACGGAGTATTCGGATGGGCAAAAATCGCTCGTATTCGCTCACTTATATTTTCTCGAGAACTTTGCGTGTTCCCGAGCAAAGAGAGGCAGCTGTGAGCACGTGATTTTTGCCCTACATGAATTATTTCCAAAAATTAAAACCAAAAAATTTTTCTTTCATTATTTTACGCTTTTGTGAATTTTGTGTTATTTTCTTTTAATTGTTTACATTTTATTTGTGCATTTTAATTCATATGAAAACTATAAAATATATATATATATACGCATGATATTTGCATTTAGGACCTAATTTAATATTTTAGGATCATTTAGTGGGTACGTTGTTTTGGAACAAAATTTAAAGAAAATAACAAAAATAGTCCATTTTTGCATTTTTAATTGTTAATTATTGAATTTGTCTTGCGTTTACTTTAAATAGGACTTAATCAATTTTTAGGAATTAATTAGCCTCATTTTGAAAATAAATTAGGTCTCTATTTTAATCTTGCATTTAATAAAATCAGAAAAAGTATAAAAAAGAAAATGAAAACAAAATAAAGAAAAGAAAACCAAGATAAAAAGAATGAAAGGTTTTTGACTTTGGGCCATTTTTCATGAAAATCCCAAGCCCAAGTCACCTCAATGCCCGGTCCAATTTTTTCCAGGCCTAACAACTTTTAAAACGATGTAGTATCATATGTAAACGACGTCGTTTTGAGATACTTAAATCCCAATTAATCTCGGCCATTCATCTATGATCATCCGACGGCCATAATAGATTCTCACATTTGCATAAAACTATCTGAAAACTTATACAAAATCTAAAACATAATCCCCCTCCTCGTATCCTGTAACGTCGGTGTATCACCACTGTACCCCCGTCGTATCTCCGCCGGCCGCCGCCGGCCGAAAATCGTCGCCGGCGGCGGCGAAGCTCCAAACCACTCCAAAAATACATCCCTGATTCTCCTTGTCCTCCTCTATTCGAATCCATAACCTACTTCCTTTGAATCCCACCCCAGCCCTTCGAATATTGGATCGAAACTTTTTCGGCCACGACACAACTCCGTCCAAACCACACCAAAATAACACCCCAAGACCTTCTTGACTTCCTCTATCGAACCCCCAAAACCCCACCCTTCGAATATGATTGAAATGCCTCGAATATCAAATCGAAGGTTTTCCGGCCAAAACCCTAGGTGCACCAAATCTCCCCGAATCGATACCACACGGTCCCTGGGTTTCTCTCATGAAGAATTCATAGCCAATAACACTCAAATCCCTCTGGAATTGGTCGAGTTATAAATCTGAAATGGCCAGTGAGTTCCCCTCTTTTGTTTTCCCTTTTCTTTTTCTTTTTGGTGATATTTTAGTTTTACTTTATTGATAATAATGGTTAATCTGAAAAATCAATAAAATCTTCTTTAATTATATTTTCATTTGTTCCACACTCATCTGATTATTGTCTAGCCTTTAGTTTAGTTTGTTGATTGGTTTAAACTTGTTAGTTGACTTAGTAGATTTGTTTGAATACATTTAGAGATTAATTTAGTTTATTTTCTGTTTTGAATGCCGTGTGTGTTTTGTGTTTTGGTAGTTGTCGACGCCCCCTTTTTCTAAAGAGCGAAATCGGGTTCACGACATATGGGAGAACAACTCTTTTCCCACTTTGGGAATTGGTTTTTGATAGTTTGGAGAGTCTCCACCTAATGATTATAGTGCATTAGGACATTTTAAAAGAAATAAAGATAAAAAACCAGAGTTCGGGTAAGGGCTTGAAATTATCTCGAGGGGAAGGTGTTAGACACCCCTCAAGATCCACTAGTGTGGTTCCCAGCCATGCTACAACTATGACTTTAAATGCAAGCAAACAAATAAATAAAACAAGCATTGCAAACGTGGGAAACGGTTACAAATAAGAATGTGAAAAGGATTTAGAAGTGCTGAAATTTGGAAGGAAATAGTTTTTATGATTAAAGAAGAGATACGCACGTAAAGGAAAGGGGTTAAATAATTGGTGCAAGTAACTTAAAAGAAGTACAAGGAACAGAAGTTGAAGAATGGACAGCTTTTAAAAATTCTGAAAAAATTATTAAACTAATAAAGAGGAAAGGGGGTCCTAGGTTTATACATTACATGGATCATTCTCACAATACCAACACCTGATTGTACGCATAGTGTTAATGTGTAATCATCATCTCCATGTCTACCCTTCCCACCCCGTTAAGGTATTGGAACGCGGAATGGTATCGTTTGCCTATTGCATGCTATTACCCGTCCTAAACTATTAGTCCCAGGGTTTTAGGACTTCTAATCCTAAAAAGGGAAGAAAGGGATGGGGCCTTTATGGAGTTTAAAGGACAAAAATTCTAATCGACATTCAAAAAGCAGGTAACAAGTAGGGGTAATGAACAAACAAACAGGCAAGGCTCACATAAACCCCATAAATCAGATAACATATAGTTTTGTATGCCTTTACACATATTGGTTTGGTCTTTAAAAATTAAAAATTAAGCAGCGGGCGGATTGGTTCAATAGATACGTTTAGACAGGAAGCCCGCATTAGGCAACTTGCATACAATTGTTAGGTATTAAGGTATTTTAAGCGAGTTGTTTTAAAATTACTGGTTTCAAAAAAGTAGTTTAATGCAAAAGAATTTTGGAAAGAGAGTATGGACTGCAGTAAATTGAGAAATGAGTAAAAGAATCATCAGATTGTTCGAGCATAAAATACAGAAATGGTTGCGAGAGAGTTTTAGAGACAGAAATATCTAAGGAAAAGTAAGCTGCAGAACCGTTTTAAAAAGACAGTTTCAGGGACTGAGTAAAACATTTAGACAGCATGTTTAGAAAGAAACAGTTTCAGAAAGAGATGCAGATTTGAAGAACTTAAAAGTATACTAGTTCAAAGGGTCTTATTAAAAGATTGGGGTTTTGGAAAACATTACTGAATTAAGACGTTTAAAGACCAATTAACAGACTCTTATTGCTTAAAATGAATCAGTCGAGTTTGATGCAATTTCCTATAGGCATGATATCTATTTTCGATTTTTTAAAGCATGTTATTGAACTTGTAAAAGATGATTTTGTTAATTAACCCTACAGTTTGCCTAATGCATATGCATTCCTTATAGGCATGATTTCTATATGCATTTATTACATGAACGTTAAGTCCTATAGGCAAGATCTCTAGAGATTTGCAATATGGTTAAACATTAAACCTTATAGGAAGACTTTCTAGATGACTTGCAGCATAATTAAACGTTAAACCCTATAGGCATGGTATCTATGGTGACTTTGAATCAGAAATATGTGACAATCCTATAGGCAGGATTTCTAGTACGAACACTAAAGTCCTAAAGTCATGATATCTACCCTTTATTGATGCAAGAAAGTAAAAACCCCTCCCACACCCTTTTACTATATTCCCTGAGTTTCATACAAAGATTATTAAAAACTCAATAAATCAAACAGGACATTAAAGATACACCAAAAGATAACAGATGGATCCAAGCAGCCTAATTCAATCTTGATGTCCAATAACATGTGTTTAACCAACTCCGGGATCCACATTTCCAAAGCCTTCTCTTTATCAAGGGTGTTTCCAAAGTTCCAAGGAATTTCAGGAATTTCCGGCATTGCTTACACCCAAGATACCTATTTAGAATTAGAATAGTGCAGTGCGGAATAGCCAGCCCTCAGGCATCCAAGTTCAGAGGGAACTCTAGGGTCCCAAAACATGGCTTGCAAGAGAGGGGCAGAACATAGAACTAGGAGTAAGTGCAAAGTGATTGGGGAACCATAACAAATGGTGGTCATACCCAGCCATAGGTGCAGACTGGCACACCCCTGACCATTTATTTGGTCAAACAAGTTAGGAGCAGACCCTTGAGGGTCAGACCTGAGTCTGAATGATGATTAGGACACCACAAGACCTAAGTCAGGCTCAACACATAAAGGGGAAAAAGGGAAGTGGGAATTCATGTAAGCACATTAATGGAAGGAACATGAGGAAGGAAAGCATGACAAACTAAGAAATAAACACATGGTGAATGAAAGCATAACAGACTAAGCAGTAAACACATAGTGAAGGGGGCATTATTTAACTAAGAACATACCAGTTGCGAAGTAAAAAAAAGAATAGCAGAGTAAGCAAGCAGCAAGAAATCAGCAGGAGCAGACTTAAGTTTGCAGCAGAACACTTGAGAGTTCACAAAAACTCAAGAATATTTCAGAATGTAAAAAGGAGAAAATGAGAGTAGAAAGCAGAGTTCTCAATACTATAAACAAGAAGCAGTTTAATCAAGAGAAAACTCAGTATTCGAATGTGTGAAAGCCTGTTTGTGCAGAAAAGCTGTCCGGAAGTGTAAAAGGGTAGCCCCTTTTATAGTGCAGAAAACAGGTAAGAAGAAGGTAAGAAAATAATTTGAAAATCAATCACAGACTGTTTCCCTTTGGTTAAGGGATTGATTTCAAACGGGCATGATAAATAAGGAAAGAACTTTGATTTAAAATCTTTTCCAAGGCAATATAACAGGGGCAAATACATAGAGCATTATTTATGGAAATATCTTAGTAGCACGCGGTTTGGATAAAAAATAAGGAAAGGAGATCAATCACAGCGAGTAAAAATCAAAGTTTGGGTCTTGGTACGAATGAATCTAAACGAGAAAGGTGAAGAGGAACTTAGTTTAAAGAAAAATGATCAACACTCAATCAGACCTCTTTAAAAAGGGACTCGAAATCAATCACAGGTTGGCCAAAGGCCTTTTGAAAGAGGAGAATGTCATA